>JBBPNN010000439.1:0-24287 GCA_038090935.1 Hortiboletus campestris
GTGACCAGACTGAGGAGGAAGATGGGCTAGTGAACATGAAACAGAGGGACACACGATCCGACCACGCCGCGCTCCGTGCCAAAATTTCTCCTAACGCAGGCAATTCTGCTTTAGGCAGGTTCTTCACACGCGCGTCGTAAACTCGGACGGCAATCTCGGCCTCGCCGACGTCGTGCTCGTCGTCGCCCACAGCGAGCAAGCACCAAAATCAGCCCCGCTCGCCGTGCAGCACGATGTCCTCGCAGTCCCTCAACACTTCCTCAACGACCTCCCTGTCCCCGAGCATCGCCAATCTCAACGCGCTCTCCTCCCCCAAGCCCTCGCCAGAGTCCCTCCAACGCGCGCAGCAACGACGTCTGACCGCTTCATCACTGCCACCGCCGACATCGCTGGGCCTGGTGCGACCTTTTTTTTACACGCGCAGCAAATAAACTGACATCGTATAGCCAGAGCCCGTCTACGGACATCCACCCTTAGACTCTCCTCGCGGGCCACACTCGCCTCTCCGGAACGACTTTATACCAAGAAGAAACTCACAAGACAGCCAATCTGGCGACGACGACGACGACAACGACGATGCCGATCGCACGTGGGTGCGCAGCCAGTCACCCACACCCGCATCAATGACCCAGTTCGCGGCCAACCTCGCACATCGGGTTGGCTCGTTCATCAGCCCCCCGCCAGGGAGCCGAGCCCTTCCATCAGATGCCGAGCTGGAGGCAGAAGCACAGCGAGAACGCGACCAAAGCAGGCGCGAAGCGGAACGGATACTTACCCGCGAGGCAGAAGAACGGCGCGCGGTGGAGGAACGCGTCTTGGCCATGATGAACTCTGGGTCTCCCAATTCATTGCCTCCCCCACGTGGTAGATCCCAAACCTTGCCCAACCCGCCCTCGCCAGCCTCGTCCGCCAAGGAGGGCGGGACGGGCTGGTGGCAGGCTGCAAAGTCGAGGCTCACGCCCACCAAGGACAAGGAGTCCCTCACGCCCGCCCAGCAGGTGATCGAGGAAGCTAGGTCACGTTCAAAGGAAACGGAAAAGAAAAACCCCAAGGGAAAGGACAAGGATTGGCCCGCATCTACTTCGAGCAAGTATGCAGACCCTGCCTATCTCAACCTCAAGATCCCCCCCAGTGGCCCTACTTCCCGAACATCCGCTTCCCCCACGTCACCTACCCCTGACAAGACACCAGTTAGGTTGTCACCTGCACCGGCGTCACAACCCATCAATCTCTCCCCTATCTCCCTCCAGCGGGGTACATCGCCAGGTGGATCCCCCGCACGAGAACAGCCTCCGATGTATGCGTCGTTTACTCCTTCGGGGACTCTGGATGTCCCAGGAACGCTGTTGACTATAGCCAAACGCTTTGAAAAGCTCGAACGCTGGACTGTGTCCCATGTACGTGCCCTGGAGGAGCGCATGGGAGATGTCGAGCGCTGGCTCGTTGACAAGGAAAGCGAGCGTACCAAAGAAAAAGAACAAGAAAAGGTAAACGAACAAGAGACGATCGCACACCCGTCGGAAACAGATCTTGGGACGATCAGAGACGACATCACTGAACTCCAGGGACGCATCACCGAGCTCGGACGAGAAATGGCACGTTTCGCGACGTCCCCCGCTATCCTATCCACTAACACCGCGGCTCACGAGTCTCCCGAGCTGCGTTCAGCCCCTCCAACGGAATCAATGATCGTGAGCTCACACGAGTCTTCGTTCAGTTCGACATCCTCCACTAGCCCGCCGGACAGCGGAATAAGCGCTCCGGCCATGAATATTCTGTCAACTCCTCGTCGCGCGCCGTCACTCACAGCCCGCGAGTCCACAAGTCCCCCTCTTGCCCGCGCTGGGTCATCAAAGACCTCATCCAGAGCAGGTACACGCCTTCCATACCCCACGGGAGATTACGCCAGCCCTGGCGACGTCATCTCCCCGACGCATACCCCCGCCAGCTCTCCTCCGGCAGCTTCACGACCAACATCTATGGTCATCTCCGGCCTCCCTCCAATGTCGCCCCCGCTTGAATTCTCCACACCCACGTCACCCCCCACTCGCATGATGTCCCCCACTCCGAGTGGTCTTCCACCTCCAGGAATTCCAAGCGCCAGACGAGGCAGCGTCAGCCCAACGCCACTATCTGGCGCGCGGAAACGCTACACGGTCGCACTAGGCGGCCCCATTGTCGCCCCGCCCGAGGTGGAGGCCGAATACGAACGGGAGAGGACGAAAGCGATGATGGGTACTGCTTATTTCTCCACTGCGACGGAGAGCAGCGAAGACGACGACTACGACGAGCACGATGCTGAGACGGTCGGCAAAAAGGGTGCGGCGCGTGCAGCGGCTGCGGCCAAGCTCACGGGTGCAGACGATTGGCACTCTGGGCAGGCGGCCTCGAGGGCGAGAGCACAGTCGACGTATGGCGCGTCGTCTTTGCAGAGTAATCAGGCTGCGCTGCCGAAACACCGTATACGGTCTCAGTCGACCGACTTTCGGACGGACACTCACACGAGCGGGGACCATCAACCTGGCCGGTTTGTCGATCCGCTGGTCTTGCGGCGGCAGTCCAAGTACGAGAAGAACAAGGACAATAAGCCACTGGTAGCACCGGGAAAGAAGGTCCCTGTTGGACAGCTGGTCGCGTTTTTCGACTCGGAGAGGAGTAATCATTGATGCATTTGCATTTACGATTTGCTATGACGTACGATACCTCGAATTTCCTGTCTTGTCTTGACGTTTATCTGATGCCTTGTGTGTTTGCTCTTCTAATAGATCAAATACTAACTTTTTCGAGTGACGAGTTGCCCAGCTTTCGAGATCTTTTCCCTATAATATCGTTTGTACTAGCACACAAGCCAACCAATTCCCAACCATTCATATACACAACTATATTTCTCGGGGGCATATCAAGTTATCTTCGGTGCGTGGGCGTCTGCCAAGATCTCCGACGCAGGTGACCGAGTGGGTTGCAAAAGGGATGAGGGCAACACCACCCTCCCAAGAGACTTCGCCACGAAGTCAGACGTCAGAGGTGCGGTCGTATCGCGCGTGTCGTAAGATAGCATAGTACTACACCGGGTGCAAAGGATACACTACATGCTAGAAAATCCCCAAAAGCCGTGATTTGTGAGACCTGCCAGTGGAGGCGAGAATATGCGATGCAAACGTAAATCCCGCATTGCAGTAGAACAAGATGGTGCGCTTCGAAAGTTCTTCCGGGCATCCTCCAGGACAACGTCCTTGACAATTCCAGAGATCCTCCAGGGGGTGGTTGCGTTCGCAGCTTGGTGCTGGCTAGAAGGAACTTCTTGGGTGAAATAAGGAGTCTAGGGATGCGGAGACAAACGTAAAGTATGTTTGAAGCTTTGCTCGATTGATCTGCGTGAATCTCGATCGTATATATTCAATTGCTTTGTCGATGTCGGCACCATCGGCATAGCCTGGAAGATATCTCCCCAACGGCACCTAGCAGATATAAAAATACAAAAGAGATTGTGGAGTAGTGGAAATTTTACCTTGGACAACTTGTCTTTGAACTCGTCGACATTAGCATTCGTCAGGAATAGCATGAAAGCTGTGTGCGTGAACCAACAGGGGTTATCCGCCTTGACCTACTGGAATGAGACGAGATCTAGGATGAATTTGATGGAGACATTACGTGGAAGTTCATAGGATCAGCGAACCCAATACCCATGCCACGGATGGCACGAACAAGCGCCTGGGCATTTGTCAAGGCTATCTTGGTAAATGGTGAGGCGATAATGCATCAGTTCGTCGCTGATCACCATGTTGAATCTTCATCTGTTTGACAATCATGGACCGCTCTGGGTCAGTTCCTGGATGGTCTCGGAAGTCAGCGGTTCGTGCGTGCGGTAGAATCGGTATGCAAAAAAGCAATGCATCCTACGAGAAGGATGTACCCAACAGAAGACTGTTGACTTTTACATTATTTCTTGACTCCTCAATCCGACGGTCGATCGCATCTGACCTTGTTTTGCCTTCATTTTGGGAGGAAATACGAGCGCCCATCAACGATCAAGGGTCAGGATAACACTGGCGCTTCTCTAAACTTTTAGTATCAGGTATCGCCCGCGCTAATAAAACGCAAGCACATACAGCAAAGTAGAACCAGGTGAAGAAAAGAAAATGGTCTTACGCAGTCAACTTTTGTGATGGGGAATGACTCGGCGGGGCGGTGAGGCAAGCCGTTTTTTCATCTGCATACGTGGAATCATGATGATGACGCCCGAGCGCTCATCTAGTCCGGCAAACGCTGTCACTCGTGCCACTATTATTGGGGTGCGATCAAGGAAAGCTGAAAAGCTGAATAGTTAGTACCTATCCCTATGTCAGCCCAACCCCGCGTAGATAATGAGCGGTTCGAGGAATACCACCCAGTTCATAGTATCGGGCCGCCTTCGAACTTAGGCCAGTACCATATTATTTATTTTTAGAGGTTACCTCCTTATTAGTCAGCATTCGTGGTTGAGAGGAAGATGTTTCCAAATTTGGGAAAGAAGCTGTATGATGCTCCCTCGGAGTGGCCCCTGCAAAGCTAATTAGCAAGCTGAGCCGAGGAACTTGCTCTCCTTCCACCACCAACATCCATCCATCGCATGCAAGTTCCGCCCACAGGGCGGCCCCCGAGCATGGCCCCAGACAAGTCCACTGCCCGACGGGCGACAGAGGAGGACGAAGCTCGTCCATACGTGATCGTGAACGACATTGGCAAGGGAAGCTTCGCGACTGTATACAAGGGATACCATGAAGTATGTATCCGGGGTTTTTTTTTGGTTCGTTAGCTCAGATTCCATTGGCGCCTATTAGGAAACCCACCACACAGTCGCAATCAAATCCGTCCGAAGAGATATCCTCACAGCCAAGCTGCTCGACAATCTGCAAAGCGAAATAGAAATTCTCAAGTCATTATCCCACCGCCATATTACAAAGCTTATCGACATTGTGGTATGTGGCATCTCATTCTCGTGAAGATCATGGATCGGACATGTGGGGAATTGCTATCGTATGGGCATAAAGATGTTAGCCATCTGGTGTGATCTGTCCACGTCTGGTATTCTCCCATTGTCGTTCCGAAACAATTAGTCTTGTGCTTCCTACTCACAGGTCGTCTCTCAGCGTGCGGAACGGAACATATTCCTCATTATGGAATATTGCGCTGGTGGAGACCTCACTAATTACATCAAAAAGCGCGGTCGCGTCGAGGGTCTTGAATACGCGCCAAATCCTGGAGCCGCCTTACAGTATTACCCCCATCCAAGGTCGGGCGGCCTTGACGAGGTGGTCGTCCGCAGCTTTCTGCGTCAGCTAGGTATGTTTCTCTTCTTATCACACCGTACAGACGAAGTGACGTTGCTTTGAACAGCTCGAGCACTTAAATTCTTGCGAACTAGGAACCTCATCCATCGAGACATCAAGCCACAGGTGGAAATTCTTTGACTTTTATCAAGTATTCGGGCTCATTGAACATAGAATTTACTCCTGAACCCAGCTCCCCCGGAGGAGCTGGCAAAAGGACATCCTATTGGCGTACCAATCCTGAAAATCGCTGATTTTGGGTTCGCTCGCTCGCTTCCCAAGGCAATGCTGGCAGAGACACTTTGTGGCTCGCCGTAAGTTCGTGTTCGAGCTGGGAAACGGTGCAGAGCTGAATGTTCAACTAGGTTGTACATGGCACCTGAGATCCTGCGATACGAGAAGTATGATGCAAAGGCTGATCTTTGGAGTGTTGGCGCTGTATTATACGAGATGTGTATAGGGAAGCCACCGTTTCGCGCGCAGAATCACGTCGAACTCCTGAAGAAGATTGAACATTCTAAGGGTGTTAAATTTCCCGACGAGGATCCTCCGCGTGCAACTTCAAACCACGCCACTCCACACCCCACACCCTTGACAAAACCGGAAGAATCACAGACTGTACCCTCTGACATCAAAGAGCTTATCCGTGCCCTTCTGAGACGTCGACCGGCGGAACGTGCTAGTTTCGAAGAATTCTTCAAAAGCGAAGCCCTCGCGAAGTCCAAGTTTCCTCGCCCAGCCCCTGGACCTCCACTGCGCGCGACCTCCATCGCCACCGTTCCCAGTATGCAAACCGAAGAAGAAGACGATTCACCCATTGGTAAAATCCCAGAGCACCACAAGGTAATTCCCCCAGAGGTGCTCGACCCCAAGGCGATGATCCCGCCTAGCAAGTTTCATTTCCGGAGAAGGGAGACATCGGAGGACACGACCGCAGAGGCTGTTCCCGGCCCATCTTCTCGAAGGTAATATACCAAAGTATCCAATTTCTCACTTGCTGACGCTGATTTACCACTGACAGCCCAACCTCGTCGCGTGGTAAGGCATCCCCAAACCCGCTCGAACCTACCCAAATACGAACTGGCGCGGAACCTGACCCGGTCGCTGAAAACGACAAAGGTCGACCTGCACCTAAGTTCTTATCCACCGAGGGGTCGATCATTCCTGGTGAATCGGAAGAGGATGGAATTATTCGAAAAGAGTACGTGCTTGTCGGCGATCTGCGTGCGCTCGAGTTTAACCGCGCAGTTGATGGTAAGCTACTTCCTATTCATGAAGACCCCTCACCAAGGGATCCACAGAACTCAACACAGGTCGTCGCAGGGTATCTCGCGAGCATCGCACTACTGGGTCTCCCCTTGCGGATGAAACATATTCTTCGGATCATGCACCACCCTCATCCCGCTCGAATTCCCCGCTAACTGCGCCCCTCCCCGCAACCCACAACACCACGTTCCCACCCCCACCACACCCTCTCGCACCCCCCCTTTCCTCTTCCCCTACTCGCGTCGCCTCCAATGCGCTCAGTCGCGCGCTGTCGCTCGCATCTCGTAAACTATTCGGAGTATCGACTCCCAAATCACCGATATCCCCAGGTTCCGGTCATTACCGTGCACCGCCGTCACCACGCCGCCCGCAGATCCTGCTACGATTACCCACGGGTGAAGGAGATGTAGGCAAGAATGGCGTCTCCACGGCCCGTGACCCGATGGAGGATGAATTACTAGCTACACTGGAGGAGTTGGCACAGAAGACAGACGTGTTGACACACTGGGCGGACGAGATGTACGAGGCCGTGAAGGCGGTTCCACAGAGTCAGTTCTTTTTGGGTTTCATCGTTTCTGTCGCGACTGATGCATGTGGTCCTACACAGAACCCCTTCCCGATCCCGCCAAGTTTACACGTCGTGAAGGTGAGGCTGAGAAGCATGCCGAACGACGGCGGAATGCAGATCAAGAAGCGGAATATGCTGCTGTGACATGTGTTGCGGTGTACATGCTATTGATGTCATTCTCCCAAAGGGGAATTGATAAACTGCGGAATTACCAAGAGCATCTGCGCATGCAATATCCCGATGGGGATTTCGTGGTCAGCGCGGGCTTTGATGATGGTATACGCTTTCTACTTGCGATTACCGAGTCTGAAACTCACCCCTCCGTCCAGCACTTGCGTGGTTCAAAGAGCAGTTCATCAAGTGTAATGACCGTGCAGCGCTCGTGAAGACGTGGTTGCCAGTGCAGTATGACGGTCCTAAGATATACCTTGACCAATTGATTTACGATCGGGCGCTGATACTCGTTAGTACTTGCCCTCTCGCTAATGTCGTTATTGACGTCGTGGTCTCGCAGAGTCGAATGGCTGCTCGGAAAGAGCTCTTGGATCAGGCAACAAGTCCTGATGAATGTGAGAAGTTGTACGAAGAATCTCTGTGGTGTCTTTACACTCTACAAGACGATCTCCAGCAAGATAACCCGTTCATGGAGGAGGATCGAAATACGATAGCGACTTGTGAGTTTCCTTCGTGTCTCCTCGGTGTACGTGTTACTTACACCGCGGGTTTTTATCGTAGGGATAACAAGGACCAAGCTCCGCCTCGTTCGATGTCGAGCCCGGATGGGCATGAACGACAGGGATCGAATGAAAGATGCACTCGCGGATCAGAATCTAGTCGATGCGAGATATCCACCGCCCTGGGATCCACAAGCTCTGGAGAAGCTTCAACAGCAGCAGCAGGCTGTAGCTGGATGGCGCTCGTGACATCGTTTATCAAATATTCTTTTCTTCAAGTTACGCTGATATTTTCATTATCTCTCCTTTATCAACATAGTCGAGTAACCATCACCGTCTACTGAACGTTTTACATGCGATGAGCTCGTGATGATTGTCTTGGTTCATTCCAAGATTGTATATATAATATTTTTTCTGTTTCTTATGTGGTGACATCTCTTAGGGGACCCTGTTGTTCACATACCGTTGTAATATCCAGTTGCTGTATCTTACTTTGGGTGTCATCAAGAACCATTTTAATCGTGACCTTCGCGTCCAGGGCAACTAGTGTCGTAAAACCGGTGGAGCGACTACAGGAACAATGTCACGGTAGGCAAGCTCGTTACTTGGCACGCTGTATGTAGTATAATTTTTTTATAATGATAGCGCTCGGCAGACACACATTTATCGCATGAATGCGCGTCGCCCCTTGACCCCGGGCTCCGCTCATCAGAAGTCGAAGCCCTTATTCAAGTCTTCATACAATAATTCCTTCATCCCAGGTGGAAGGAGCGGTTCCCCGCCAGGCCGGTCAGCGATGTACTCTGCAGTGCGTCTGAACAGGACCAATTCGTTCCGAGAATAAGCGGAACTGACTGAATGGCATCTCGACACTCTCCCTGGCATTGAACCTTATGGCTGGAAACTCCTGCAAAATCGCGGGACACGAACGTGCGTGATCAGGTATGCTTGGAGATTGGGGGGGAGGGAAGGCTTACGACATAAGGTATATCGTCCAACGGAACTGTTTTCAGACGGGTGTAAATGTGGCGCATCAAGCTCCGAAGGAATCCATGGCTACGTGATGCTCACTTTGGTCACCGACGACCCGTTTTGTAACGCCCAGTGCCGTATCCGTAGTCATCTGCACAGGGCCAAGGTGACGCGTCGGAAATCCCAGTTGACGGAGTTGTGATGTGCGGTCTCTGGGCGGGTCATCGCCTGATTGCCTGGTGAGGACAAACCGCGATTTGAGGAGCGAGAGGAATACCTAGAATTCCCTGAGACGGGGTTAGTCGAAGAAGACGAATGAATTACGAAAATCTTGCCCCGAATAAGAACCATTCGAATTCCAGACCGTCCTCGGGTTGCAGTTTGCGTTCAGCCTTGGGATCGAGCAAACATACTTTGGACAAGGGAATGTCCTGATCCTTCAGCAACTCCAAGATGGATTGCGTGTAAACTTCAGATGATGCAGCCGGCCTACTCAAGGAGCCCAACCTTTCTTGCAAAGAGGCGCAAGATCTTGGTGAGAGATGCGTGAACAGAACACGGGCAGATGCGCCAGCTAGCATCTTCATATGCTACCGAGGCGGCTCGATGAGGACGGGTATAGCTCGTTAAATGGCAAACCTACGGCATACTCGAGTTCCACCCATGGAGGAAGAGAGCTGGGGGTGGCTTCGTCTTCCTCCGTGTGCTCTGCGGGTTTTTCTCAGTCGTCACGTTTCTCAACGTGCACCATGTCTTGGAATAACCTATGACATATGCCAGGCCCATTCTTAGTCAACTTATTCCTACGTCCTCGGTAATGCCAGGGTGAGATCGTTAATCCTGAATCCTGCAAGGGCTACGCCACCAACTCAAAATGTTTCGAGCGGCCTGCAGTGATACTTACATGATGCTTACTTTGATATGACAGGCTGCCGGACACTGTTGTTAGTTTAATCCTGTGTAATCGCGTTAACCAAGCTGGAGGTGACTCAGTAAGCAAATACTCAACTGTGAGTGGTTGAGGTTCCCCGTCAGTGGCCGCACCAATGATGGATCATCCCTTTTTGGGATCCTTTCTTGTCCGCGTGCCTCGCGAATGTTCGGATCCGGAAATAGCAGATACTATCTCCGCATCCTATTTCGGTCAACTGGCTCTCAGCTCGCTTGTGTCTTCGCCAGCTCATGAAAAAACTGTCATTTTTAATGGGCTTCACAATGCTGGTAGAGTTGGTGCGCTTGTATTTTTGGTTGTACGATACCCGTATGCGCTACGTCGCTAGGGTCGGATAACAACGGAAATGATGCTCTTACCGTTCACGTGGTTTCGGGACTCCTGTTGATCCACGCACTGCAGTGATTGCACGATTGCATCGGGATGCTCAACAGTGGAACTCACGGGCCCCGCGATTTCATCGGACGTCACGGCTCTGCCACAGCTTCTTTCCTGAAATTAAATGACACCAGTGACGGGTAACCCAACTGACAGACCAACTGAACAATCTTCTCAGTGACAGTCAAAGTATAAAGTGGAGGACATGACAGCTCGGTTGACTTCACTTGTCCCTCAGTACTACAACAACGGCAACGATATACACATGACGAAATTCAAAGTTGCAATATGGTATGGAGTCGATGCTGTCTATGCACAATTCACCATAGACTAACTAGTTTCGCCCGCACCGACAGTGGAGGGGGTGTCGGTGGCTTGACGCTCGCCGTGGCTTTGTCTAAATACCCGGATATCGAGGTCGAGGTATTTGAAGCTGCCAGACAGTTCACCGAAGTCGGTGCTGGCGTTGGGATTTGGCCACGAGCGTTCAAGGTGATAATTTCTCCCGAAGCTGGTCGATCGCATTTTGACGGTAACATATGCTTGAAGGTCTTGCGGAAGTTGAGCACAGGTATTGAGCATGCGCTCGTGAGCGCAGCGACGGACTACGAGTTTACAGAGGATTTCGGTAGGTCTATCGGATGCTGTTGTCGACCACCATCTCCTCACAGGTGTCTAGTTCCAGCTTTAAACTATCGCAAAAGCGACCAACCCGAGGGCGAAGAATTGTTTAAATTGATGACCAAGGGTAACTTGAAGAAACCCTAATTTCATCAGGACATCTTGATTGACGATTTCTCCCAGGTGACTTGATGAGATTCCATCGAGCAGACTTCCACGGAATTCTACTCTCATATCTTTCACCGTCATGCAAGACGCACACATCGAAGAGACTAGTCTCGTATTCCCAGCCAGCGAACTCACTGAATTCTCCAATAATTTTGACCTTTGCAGACGGATCGTCGTCGTCGTGCGACCTGCTAGTGGGTGCTGATGGAATCAAGTCAGCCGTTCGTGGCTGCATGATGCGCGAAATCGCTCAGACCTTGAGCGGACAGACGGCAGCATCTGCATTGTCTTGTATAGATCCGGTCTGGAGTGGAGTTGTTGCTTACCGCTCACTAATCAATGCCGAGAAGCTCCGGGCTTGTGCACCACGTCATCGAGCACTCCGAGAACCCACGATGGTTAGTTGGATCTTCTCCATCTTCCCACTTTGGTAGGGTCGACTGACGAGCCCGACACAGTACTTAGGAAAGGACGCTGTGAGTATGAGACTAAATGAGCTTTCACCATTCTGAAACTCATTTACAGTTCTTCCTCGTCTACCCGATCTCGAAAGGGAAATTCATAAATTTCGCCGGGTTTACTCTGTCCAAAGAGCTTGTCCATACTTCGTACCAAGCGGACACGTCAAGGAGAAGAAAGTTCGAGGGTCCGTGGGTGCGCGAGTTGTCCAGGGAAGAACTCTGCAAACCATTTGAAGGGCTTGAGAAAGATACAAAGCCGCTCCTCAAGGCAAACATAGCCCACATTATTGATCGACCATTTCTCCTTAATAATACACCATCCACTATAGTGCATTGACAAAGGAACTTTGTGGTCTGTCCATACCGTAAAACACCTCCCGTCACATTACCATGGTCGGGTTGCATTGGTTGGCGACGCAGCTCACGCGATGATGCCCTTCCAGGGGTCCGGTGCCGGTCAAAGTATCGAGGTACGCGATCAACTCGCTTGTATCCGCGTCGAAGTTACTAGTGACTGAAAAACACCCAGGACGCCTACCTTCTCGCCACAGTGCTTGGGCACCCGTCGACCAAATTAGAGACAGTACCTCGCGCACTAGCCGTGTACGACAAGTTAAGGCGCCCATTCTCGAGCGACATTTCCCTGCGTGCGAAAATGAATGGGCAGATGTGTGCGTGGCAAGCGGGGGACGTCCCCCTTACGAAGTTCGGTGAGACATTGACGAAGAACTGGGAGTGGGCTTGGCTAACCGAACTGGATGGTGCGTTGCACGACGCGGTGAGAATGTTGGATTCGTAGATACCCCCAAGATAACATGTGTTTTTGTATTGAGTACAGCGATGTCCTTGTCTTCTATATGCATTCCATTTCCAGAATGATTGAGCGATTTTGAATGTCTACAGAGAGGGCTTCTGAACAATGTTCCCTGCCACGCCATGGGCCACTTGTGATGATGGATGTTTTCCAACCAGCGTGCAGTACGAGCAAGCGACTATCTATCTTTTTTTCCCGGGATCAACAGAGTTGAAATTTGCTGTAGAGAGAGAGAGGCTACATATAATATCTGCGTTCGTCGCTGGTTACGGTGAAGATTGGTTGCGAGGTTGAAGCTTACACTTGTTGATGCCAAACTTCGCAGGTACCAGTGCGATTTTCGGCCCGGGCGTCCCGGGCGGTATCCACCTATAGTGTTTACATAACGTGCGAAAGTTATGATTGCCGGTATCCCTCCGAGCGACGTTAGTGTGAGCTACCATACTTCGACGGTTCTCTCCATTGGTGGGGAGAATCTATATACAGTCATCCACCAGCACTTTAAACAGTGAAATTGTAAGTCACACAGGGAACACAACACCACAAATCTACTAGATCAGAAATGTAGGATGTATGGTACTATAATGCTACTTCTAGACTATAATGTATATGAAGTGTAAAATGTTGAGAAATTAGTAGTAAACTTGACTGCGAGAAAAGTAGTGTTATTGTGGTCCACCGGCACTTTAAACAGCTACAAAAATGGTATATTAGTGGCGGCGAAGCTGATCTAAGCATTATCCAATGATATCGTGGTGATCACTCATCCTTGCTCCCACCTTCAGACCGCATGCCCTCATCGCTGTCGCACTCGTTCTCACCTTGTGCTTCAACCATCGTGCCACTCTTAGCCCAGGGCCTTTGGGGTGCTCCCTCCAACTTGCCCCGCTTTGGCCTTGCCCAGCTAACTCGCCGCTTCTCATCCTTTGCAAGGTCTCTTTCTTCCTCCCAAAGGCGCAATTGCTCTTGGTAAGCCTCTGTGCGCTCCTTGTTTCTCTGTTTACGTGCTTCATCTGCCTCTCTCCAGGTTGCCATTAGCTCGCTTTGAGCTTCCTTTTGCTTCCACCGGTTCTCACGTTCAACTTTGTCCTTCTCTGTCGCAGCAACTTGCTCATTGACGAGTGTCCAGAATGTCTCACCTGTGAGTAGCTTTGGCAGTCCATCAGCATTAAGTTTTCCTTTCTTCTGCTTCTTCTGCTTATCTTCTTGTGCTTGAAGCTGTCCAGACAGACGACTAGTGAATAATCCTTGGAGCACAACAGTTGCCTGTGTACCAATCAAGGCACTCTTGTATGTTTCAACCCGAGCATATGATTCCTGTAGAGCGATGTGGTAAGCCTGCTCCCTTTCGCTCCAGGGTCCTTCATTGAGTAACTCGTGCCAGTGCCTGCGTGTTGGTGACACAGTGATAGGTGTGTATTCAGGAAGGTGATATGATGAAGTAAGTGGTGTTTTGTTGATGAGAAATGATGCTGAAGTCAATGTAAGTGCATTGATTGTCTCCCGTGTAGCGGCATGCCAATTCATGCCAGTTGATGTAGCTGGTTGATGAATAGATGATATGCTACGGCTCGTGGTGTGCTCTTGGCTGCTTGTTCCAATTGAAAATGGAGTTTCTGTGTTGTTGGCCTGGGAAGGTGAAATGTCCCTGTGTGGAAACGGTTGAGTAGGTGTTGGCTGTGCATCCGCTTCCTGAAACTGACAGAGCAGTGATGTTATGGCGTGGACTGGGCTAGGTTGTGGGAGTGGCAAACAGCCTTGCAAGGAAGTTGCTAGGCTTGGTGCCATCATTTCCATTGTTACAACATTGGGATTGAACGGCCATACTCCAGTCTTCTTGAACACAGTGCAGATAAGCTCAGGTGTCAAAACCTTTTGGTGCACTTTCTCATAGATGGAAATGAAGGTTTGTTTTGTAATCCTTTACCCTGTCAAGCTCTTAAATCGGTCCTGTTCCTCTGACCAACATTGCTTCAGTGGGCCGAAGATCACGACATCAAGTCCCTGATAGATATGGGTTGTATGTGTGGGGTAGCAGAGGACATGAATGTCATGTTCGTGTGCATAGTCAAGGAGCTCTTTGGTATAGTGTGAGTTATGCCCATCGACGAGCAGGAGCCGAGCACGTCCATGCGCTTTATGACGGGTTTTCTGATCAAAATCGGCAATCCACAGTGCCCCAATTACGCCATCTGTCCAGCCCTTGTCAGAATGGGCAATACTAAACATAGGTGAGACTTTTCCGTTCCTTAATAAATCATTAATGGTACTCATGATGCTCATAGGGTATTGTCTTGATGCCAATTCATTGAGAATGACTGGCCCTTGTATATGCACATTGGCAGAATTGTGCTCCCATCAGCACAGATTGCTATCATGACAGTAATTGTCTCTTTATTTCCATCACATTGCTGATATTGCATCTTCCACCTTGCTGGTCCAATGACATGTTGCTTTCACCCAACACCAGGCTGAAACCCAGTCTCATCTGCAGCCCAAAGACAATCCACTTCAATGTGATTATCATGTAGTGCCTGCTTGAGTAAGTTACACCAGGCTTTGTGAGTGTTCTCGTTCACTGCCTGACCATGACTAGAGTCTAATGGAGAGCTCCAATAGGCTCCCAGCTCATTCACATGTCGTTTGAGAAAGCGGTCAGTCCAATTTTGTCCAACTCCTATCTCCGGGAAGGCTGATCCTAAGTGAGCTCGTAAAACTGCATCAACATGAAACTTTAAGGTGTCGTGAGTGAGTGGGAAACCTCGTGCGGCAAGTTCAACACAGTATGTGACAATGTTTTCATCCTCTTCAGGGGTAAGCCAGCCATGGCTCTCTTCATTTGCTTGCTGACAGCTCCTTCCTCCAGCAAGGCGGTTTCTTGAGTGTTACATGGTTGACATGAATATTCAAGTTCTTCCACCGCCTTTTCATCTCCTCTTCTGCCTCATGACACAGTGTGCGCAGACTTTGCCACTCTTTCTTCGGCTTTTCCTCATCTTCTATATGGAGCTTGATGGCATAATTGAGAGCTTCTTCTTTGTCCAAGGCTCGTTTTCGCTGTTTTTCTGCATTAGATTTTGACCAACCAGCCATTTTGTTTGATAGAAACTGCTATAATGTATTATTTGACACATTACTCGATGCATTACTTGACACGTTACTCAACGCATTACTTGACGTGCTACTCAGGTAAGCCACTTCCTTTTATGGCATATTGCATAGATGAAGTGCTCATTGTGTTCGCTTAGCCCTCCTTGACTGGCATCGTGTTGGCATGACTAGTAGCCTTTGTTTTGCACCTCATGTAGCTTGACAATTCTGAATAGACCTATGTACACTTATTTTACATCTTTTCATGGTTCCAGCTTGCTTCTATGGACCGCAAAATATCATTTACTGTTATTTTTGACAGAAAACACAGATCATCTTATTCTTAGATGGAACAAATTTACTGAGAATCATTGTACATGGTTCTATTGAATGCTATCCTCATCTTACTCAAGTTGTTATGTGGATCAAAGGCAATTGTCGCTCGTTAAACGTGTTTGTTTAAAGTGCCGGTGGTGTTTAAAGTGCCGGTGGATGACTGTACATCATGGGCGCCGAACAACTACGGGACACTCCACTGGCCCCATACTCCACAATTCTCGGTGATAGGCTTGTCGGCTTTAGCTCTTTTGATGGGCCCTGGACACTTGATGCTTACTATGTAAACAAATACACAGACCACTCGCACACGATCTGTTAATTACCTGTACATAGTAAACCTACCGTACGGACTTCGAGTGTACCGTGATTGCTTCAGTAACTGTGGTGTGCCTGTTGAACGCCTTCATAAAGCTGACAGTGCGGACATACTAAAAATCCAGCCAAGCGATTCAGACGACAGTCGCATGACATAGGTTGACATTTTACTGACGAGACTAATCCTACACCCCTGCTTTCGATACTAGTACTCCTACCATACACAGGCAGATACACCATCAATCCACGATACGTATTCGTACAAACAAAAAGGAAAGCGAACACAAGGAAAGACTACACTTTCTTATGCACTGCTGAGGGAAGCCTCCCCTTCCTCAGGATCTTCCGCCTGATCGATTTCCTTCTTAGCCTCTTCCGGATTCTCACGCGCCCATTCGATCCCAGCAATGACAGGGTCATCAAACAGTATCTCATCCTCTGTTTTCTCGGTAAGCCCGTAACTGAGAGCCTCGGATTTGCTCAGCGTTGGAAGGGTAACACCGACCTCGTCGAAGTAAGCCTGGATGTGCTGCTTCGCAGCAATCTGAAGGAACTCTGTCAAGTCCTTGGGTGGAGCGGGAGGAGGGGTGCCATCGAAGTACTGGCTCGGGAGGGGGAAGAAAACCGCGCCCGAGCTGAGCGAGTGGAGGGCAAATATAATGGCAATGCCCACTACAATGGGAAGTGCAGGTTTGCCGTAGATGGGGGGGATGTTGCGTACGTTCTGCTTTGGGCAAACGAGTCTGAAGGGACACCAGGCCTGAGGTGCGATATCGAGGGTGTTAACTAGGTTGAGGTTCCACCCTTGGTAGCTCTTCGCGGTTGCCGACTTACGAGCCGGGAATGTCGCGGTGAAGAGGTCGGTGAAGCCTCTGTTTCCGGGACTGGGTCCCGCGGAAAGATAAGTCAGAGCGCTATCAGCGGAGATGAACTTGGCCGAGACCAGAGCAAGTGCGAGGGAGGATGAAAGGGCGCTGCCGAGACTGGCACCGGTAGCAATAAATCTGTCATTGCGAGACTTGTCTACGTTTTTGATGAAATCGAGGAGCGTCGTACCCGCGCCAAAGGCACCCTCTGGTGCTGCGGTGGTGAGCAGTAAATGTACCGCGTTCACCGTTCCTGTTGCGATGTATGGGGTACCCTTTACAATATTCTTCGGAGGAACGACGACAGGGAAATTCTGAATTCCGCCAGCAACCCAGGCATTGAAGTCGGCGACAGTGTTCACTTTGAAGTTCTGGTTGATCCACACGTAGTCGGCCTCGGGAGGGGTCCCGGCGATAGCGATGACGTAAGCCCCGTGCACAGAGCCGTCCTCAAACTGGAGCTTCGGATGATAGGCGACATACCACGCGTTGTCGGGTCCAGTAGTAGCCTCGTCTGGCTTGTTCTTCCATACGACTGGCCCCCATACGACTTCCCATCCAGGAACATAAATAGGAAGGCTAGCAGTTAACACGTGCTGAAGTGCTTTCTGAAGGGACGTCTGGGTACCCTTGAAAGTACTGACGACGTTGGAGGCGAGAGACAAAAAGAAAACTTCTTGGAAAACGTCGAGTGGCATTTCAGAGGCTGGATACACATCATAGGCAGAGCATCACCACATCAGAACTCGGGGCAGGGCAAGGCATGTAAGGTGGGCGTACCGTTGGGTTTCACTGAGAATCTGCAGTTGGGCGATAGATATGGGTTTCTTAAATACTACGTCCACAAGCGATTCTTGTCCACTTTAGTCACGGACGGAAAATAAAGCTGATCAGACAAGTCCAACACATCCGATAGGAGTGATACCATGACCAGGCACATGTTAGAAGCTGGAAACCGTGACCCAGCCGAGGGAAATAAGAGGACTTTCATTTCCGGTCCAGACTTCTAACAGAATTCATCTGATCGTTCGGCACAGAGATCCAGAGCGAAGAGCATGGTGCGACCCTCAGGTTCTCTGCATTCAAATCCACTGGACGACTCTGCCGAATGGCAATGCGAATGGAAGGATAGATGATAATAACATAATTCGTTTCGAGACCTAGGAGCTCACGGATGGACTCTCTTTCTCTACGGGTAATCTGTTAGTCCGAGGAACGCCAGAGTATTTACTCACATGCACAAAAAATAGAATAGGGGTTGTAATGCTTTATTTCACCAGATCCAGACATTCAAAACTCGGGACGAAAAAAATGAACCACGGGGACAAGACGGGCCAATATGTATGAGGCCATATGGAATTCGCTTTGGTGGGAACAGGGCGTATCTAGTATCGATAATCTAGTCAGGGACATCAATATGTCATTCAAGGTTTGGTTGGAAACCGACAAGTTCAACCGATTATCATGATAATAATCACCTATCGGCGATAGGTATCATGTGAGGGCCTCACTAGAACTTAAAAGGTATCTTCACCATGCTGAGTGTCATCCGAATCGAGAATCCAGTGATCCGGGGAAACAGAGACCCCGTCCCGGGTCGTGGGTACTCTTACCCGGCACTATGTCGCCGCTACCAGGTCGCAATGTGGGTGGGATGACGGGTATTGGGGGAGACATCATGTTTGCGGACGTGGGGATGCCAATGGACAGGGCTCATATTTTCAAAAGTGATGAGCTTGAGCTGCATGTTTGACACTCGAAGTCCCGACCTGTTGGCAAATGAACGAATACGAAAATGTGCATTTAACTCGGAGACACGACGTCAAGCAAGGGTGTTGAATGTCACAAATGTTCAATGTGAGGGTCAAAGGCAAACTTCTTCATGAGCGGCGAAATCCGAGACGGCAGGCATTATGTAATTCAAAGGAACCCATTATTGCCCTCGAAAGCTCACATCGTGAGGCATAGGACAAATGCAACTAATTATCCAACATGCACGCAGGTACGGTAGGGCAGTCTATAGATATGGTATAAATCTCAGTGGGACAGCACCTAGCGAGTGTGAGATGACGTTCGCCTTAAGGCATTCATCTCCTCTTCGCAAGGACTCTCGCAATGCTCGCTTTGACGATGCCGACAGCCTTCTCCACGTCTTTCTTCGATAATGCCGCCGTGGCAGCAATGCGAATCGTCGGCCGCGAGTCGATCATCTCTTGACCTCTCAGGTGCTTACCACGCGTAATGAACACCCCATTTGCAAGGGCATCGTCAACGATATCCTGCAAGACCCATTCCTCTGCCTCGTGGTCGGGGGCGGAAGGAGTAACCGTGAGGTACTGTGGACTGTTGCGGAGGCAAAAATGGATTATAGGACTGGCCCGATGACCGAGTACTGTGATGCCCTCGGTCTTTTCCAACACAGAACGGATGGTGTCGATGTTATCGTGGAGAGTGGTGAGGACCGAGGGAGTACTTCGCAAGTAACTAATCGTCTCTGATGCGGAAGTGGCGAGAAGAGGGGGTAGTGATGCGGAGAAGACGAAGGAAGTACCGTTGATGCGCTATCAGATAGAAGACAAATCAGTGGAATGCTAAAGTCATCATCAGTCATGTGACCTGCCTGGTGTTCAGTGACGATGTAAGAACCAGCACAGAAGCCACCGGATGAGCATAAACCATTAGCGACGGAGCCCACGAGCATGTCAATCTGTGTAGCCTGAAGAGGGGGAGGGAATAATCAGACTACCATGTTCCATCAGCGGGATGAGGCACGTACCGGAACGTTGTAAAGTTCGGTCAAACCACGACCAGTTCGACCGACTGAACCAAAAGAGATGCTCTCATCAAGGATGAGCCGATACTTGTACTTTAGCTTGAGCTCGATCTATTGAACATTTAACACAGAAAAAAAAAGAAATGCATCATTTGACAAACCAGCTTGGGCAAATCAACCATTTCCCCATCACGTTCAAAGATACCTTCGGTGATAATGAAGCGACGCGTCAACGGACCCTTACGCTTCTTTCTCTCCTTTTCCACGCTGTTGAGAACGTCCTCGAGGCTCTTGAGATCATTGTGGTCATACCACCGAATGGTCGAACGAGAGCTTTGGATGCCTAACTGGATGGCAAGGTTCACAGAGCGATCCGCTACAATAACATCTCCCCGCTTGCAGAAAGCAGGAATAACAGAAGAGATGGTCGAGAACCCTTGGGAATAAACGATAGATGTCTCCATTCCCAAGAATTCCGCAATATTGCGTTCCAGGTCAAGGTGTACGTCTACTCGGCGCGTGAACCACACGCTCTCGATGCAGATGACTCGAACCCACCAACAGTTCCATAGAAACTTGGGGGACCGCAGCTTCCAAGACCGTATTTACGCAAGGTTTCGATGGCTTTTTCTTTGATCTGTTCATTGCCTGCGAGCCCAGAGAAGTTGAAGCTTGCCAGGTTGATGATTGACTTGCCATTGAACAACAGCTTGGGTTTGGGACCAATGGAGCCAGTAACGATCGGAACAGAGCTCAGGTCTCGTTGCTCCCACTCGCTCAAAGGCTGAACGAGGCTGTCGGGTGTCCATTCATCCACCAGTTCGTTAATTTCCTGGACGCTAATCAACGAAATGTGGCAATTGCACTGTCGGAGAACATACCTTTTCAGAAAATTGAATGAAATGTTTTCCCTGTTTGTCTTCCCGTGTTCGTGACTGTAATAGCGTGCGGATGGCAAAAATGACAAGGATCAACTCTAGAATGGTTCGTCCTGGATCATTTTGGTGTGAAGACTTGACGTATCGTGCGACCACAGCAGAACCAGGAATTTTGTAGAAGGTCGACTCAAGCCTAGAGAAGGAATAACCCAAGAAGGTGAGCAATGGCTCCAGGGCGGGGGAGGGGGTATCCGACATCGTGGGTGGTCGGAATGATGGTCCAACATTGACGCCGCGGGGTCTCTGGAAAATGTATATTACGTAATATACACATCACCCCTATCCCGAGTGACAACGGACACTTGCAATCAAACCGAAACCAATGATAGGTAAGTCTTTCCATCGCTTGCAAAGCATCTCAGATGCAGGACGGTGTTGATCGTAATGCACCCTATTTCCTGACTGGCGCCACGCCAAGGTGGGCTGTCTGCGTGTCAGACTGTCAGTGGCTCATCAGGGCATCTAGACAGCACTACATCGACCGAACGGCACATATGTCACATCGGCGAAAATGATACTTCATTGCATCACTGATATGGCCTAGGACTCTACCACATGCACAAAATCTAGAGCGCATTCCCACGAACATCGAGACGTTGATCACGAGTCACGACGGCAAAATGTCGACCTATCGAAGCCGCTTCGTCAAACGCCGTATGTTAACTTCAGCGTGCTGAGTATTCGACGGATCGAGTTTTATCCCACCCAAAGCAAGTAAAGGATGACTCGGACATCGTTGCCAATAGCCTCAAACTCGCATCAACCTGTCTTGTAGAAACGTTTCTCCAGTGTTCCTCCTTCGCACACACGTCTCCCTTCCCTGATTATTGTTTCTTATCTATGATATCATTTCCACGATAAGATCGCACCTTGAGGGAGCAAATGGTGGCTAGTATTGGTGAGTCAGTCTTTGCAAACTACTCACACTAACCCTCACTTCCCCACGCCAACGTCCTCAGAGTTTTATATCACTTTTGCTAGGGATAGGTTTGTCTCTGTCCCACCACTTGCGTCCGACGCTCACTCAATTCCAGGCGGAACATATCGGGGAATATCATACAGAGTATCCAATTGGCACTGCGTTGGCAATTAGGGAAAGAGACGCCCAGAAATTAGCGAATGAAACGGATATCGTGTACTTCGATGCGGACAATGATGCGATCGCGAAATACGCATCGCCAGACTGGTGAGTTATCCCTATCCGACGATAACGACCTGGTAATCGGCAGGTTTCCTAATTCACTTTTCGAATGTTATTGACGATCATGTTACTTAAACGGTGTACAAGTCCTCAAGGCCGCAGGGACTCCGTGGTGTAGGATTAACCCGACTTGCACATGCAATCTGTCCGACCAATGTAAGTCATATGCTTCTACATACTGTGAATGATGGACAGAATGGAGGGTGTTGACTGACCAATCTTCTTCGTCAAAACACAAACCCCACCTGCTGATCGGAGAGAGGGCGGCGGTTATATTGTGCACATCGGTCAAATGGCTAAAATGAACGCTGGAGTTTCGCAGTCATGATCCCGATATCACGTTTAGGGCATGTGAGGAATAATGGCAGTCTCATTGATGGAGCTTTACAGCATCACTACCTAAACGGAGACAAATGTGCGTACTTTACCAAAAAGAAAAGTGATGATTCTCACTTTTCAGGTTGACCGATACAGGATCCGGAGATTAGCCTCGAGTGAAGTTAAGGTTGTTGGGGGGTGAGATCAATGTGCCTGGTCTAGTCCATTGTAAGTCATTGCTGCACAATTTCCCCCGGCATTACTACGGGCGAGTCACGGGCAGGGCAACCCCTCTGGATAATGAGCCATAGGGAGTCGAAGAACTCCGAACTTGTCAGTCGACATGACGGACACGATTCATCGATCTATGTAGAACATCGCAAATGATGTCCAGAGCCTTTTGAGGAACTGGGACAGGTTGGTGACTAATGCAGCGTGTCTCTGTTGCGACCAGGCTGCTAGTAGTATTTCAGCAGCTACTCTAGTGAGAGAGTAGACCACTACTACGTGCTATTCACCTGCCATGTTTTTCTGTTGCCACTGGAAGCAGTCCTCGAGTGCTTGATGCCTCTTTTCGCAATATAGCATACTTCCTCATCTCAGCTTCGTTCATTTTTCGATCCATTCGTTCTGCCCTCATGTTTATCGTTACCCCCGTTCAACCCTCATGTTTATCGTTACCCCCGTTCAATCCTCTGCGGGATCCCTTCAAGTATACAAGGCGATGGCTGTCCAACTGGTATATCAGCCTGCTAAAGAGAGCGTCCTTTGTATACTTCTTGGCGTACGTCCCCTTGGCCTTTCTTCATCATGATCTCTCGTTCACTCCTGTCAATAGGCATTTACTCTACAGCTTCATCGCCGCTGTAATCACTACGAATCCAAATGACATAGGGATGGCAGTCGCGCAGCGTGGATGTGGCTTCGATCATGTTTGCGGCAGGTACAGCGCCAGAAAGAGCATCGGAAATATCTGCCAGATGGTAGGTAGGACGATAGAGTGTTGAAATCATTGCAAGCTTAAATAAGACAGATGTGGGATACTTTCATGGCGCAGAACCGACCGAGTAGCCAAGTTGACACCGTGCTTCAAAACTCAAACTTCGTTACTCGGTGCTATCATCGATTCCACCATCTGATAGACCCAATCAGCCAGATCGCCTTGTGCCTAGTTGCTTACATCTTTATACATCTCTTCCCCTTGGCCCGTCATGAGCGTGAGACGCTTGTAAGGAGGAAGACATGCGCAGGCTAGGACTGTTGGTACGTCGACGGACGATGGTAGTTGCGCGCTCCCTGTCCATGTCTGTAGGTATCTTTACAGTATTTCTATCCGAAGGGTCATGTGTGAATGTAATTAGCTTGGGATGTTCGGCACTCGACTGAGAGTCTTCGCGCAAGAGCTCAAGTTACAAGGTCGAATATTTAATTCGCAAGAACGTTAGATGATACATCCATCGTTATCGTAGAGCTTCCTCTTGAGGTGTACGATGAACGTGGGCGTGTCACGTCCTCAGCCACGCAGTCTTTGCGATTTTTTTCAGCCTCTTTTGTTCTTTGAATCGTTCCTGGATAGAGCCGGAAGCATCAGTACGTCCGTCCGTGGATGCGTATTCCGTCTTGGATTCGTCGTCTCTCGCGATGCACGCAAAAAGAGATGATGATGAAAAGGAGCAACTGGATATCTGAACACTCACCAAGTCCTTCTTCGTCGGCCTCTTCCTCTTCCTCCCCCCCTCTTTTTCCTCTTCATCCCGTTGTTCTACTTCTTTTTCCCACGCTCCCATGTCAAAGTAGAACTCGTTCATGCGCTTCATGCGTTCATATTCTGACAGGTGGGAAGGCGCGCGTCCATCAACCGCTGTGAACGCGCCGGTGCGCGCGTTGAACTTTGCGGTGAAGCTTCCAGAATGTGCAAGAGAGGACGGGCCAGCGAGGGTCGGGTCGAGGTGGGCAAGGGAGGGATCTATGCCCGCTGCGATAGCGCGCGCCTCGAGGGAGCTGGGGTCATGGGGGCCTGGATTGACGTTTCCATATGGACCGTTCGCCTGCGCGTCTGCTGCTGTGTCTTGGGCGCTAGCCGAGGAAGACGAAGGGTCAGGAGACGGCTGGAGAGGGTTAACCCAGGTTGTTTCGCCAGTGGATGCGTTGTGAAAGTAGTAGGTGTTGTGCTGGGGCGAAAAGATGGCCTGCCATGCACCAGCTGAGAGGCTAGAGGTGGCAGTTGCCGGCGAGGTGGAAGCGGGGGGGTCGGGGGATGGGGA
>JBBPNN010000440.1:0-24240 GCA_038090935.1 Hortiboletus campestris
AGGTGAAGCGGTTGTCTGCACGCGCAGTTGGTCTTGTTGAATCCAGCGCTAAGGTCATGCGACGAAACCTGATTATGATGCTGGAGGACTTTAGGACGGGTTGTCTTATAGAACGGTATGATGTCGGGCCAGATCTCCAGAGGCTTTGTTCAGTAATTTTGATCATATTTACTTGTGCCCCCGTATCGGGTGTTGCCACGGATGTGGCCCGCTCCGTCTTATCTCATAACGCTTATTACCGAAATGTAGTGATTTTAGCGGAGAGCTAATGTGCATGATGAGATTTTTCTATGCATCAAGTATATTGCATTTCTAGTCAGAGCGGTTATTCGCTATCAGAAAGGCGGATGTCAACTCGCGCGATTCCGGGATCATTTCAAGGTACAAGGAGAGGCGGCTAAGTAGGACGACTATTAATACATGGAACTGATCGTTCCCGACTTGCCGTGGCTCTGAGTAGCAGCGGTCTCTACTTACTGGGAACCGCAATGAGAGACTCTGATATCTAGTTGGAATACGGTTACAATCTTGGTCCTGCCAACAGGGTATATAGACGGCGTCGTCACGAAAACGTATCGATAATAGACACAGTGAAAAGTGGGCTCGGGGATATGGTATACCAACGAACTATTAAGCGATTATAAAGCGTTTAATGTTCCAATGGGAGAAGAGAGAAGGGAAGATAGTATAATATGTTCATAGAGGGTGTAGGTGTAGGATGGGTGACGCGCGGACGCTAATTAGTTGCGGGGGTGAAAGGTAAGCTTGCACTCCATGGCGGCTGGGAAGATAACCTAGAGTTTCCTGAGTACAACACGCACACGAGCGAAGAAGGCAAACTCACAAAGGCATCCTTGATCTCCATACTCTTCTCGTTGGTTTCAGGTGGGGCCACTACATTAAAATTCCTGATCAATGCTGCAACTGTGATTCTCAGCATCATGTAAGCCAAGTTCATCCCTCCACAGTGGCGACTTCCTGTCCCGAATGGCATCAGGTACTGCGCCATCTTTTCAGTGGCGTCTGGTCCCTGGAGCCATCGTTCGGGGATGAAACTATCCGGGGAGGAAAAGATGGTGGGATCACGGTGCATCGACCAGCTTTGAGTGGCAATTACCGTTCCTGGAGGTAGGGCATAACCCATCAAATCAAATGATTCATCTAAAGCGCCGTTTTTAGAAATCGATGATGGGACAACGCGCTCTAGGTCGCTGGGTGTTGCAGTGTACAATCGGAGGCCTACGCGAATTGAGTTCCCTGGGTGTTCAACATAGCCAAGGATATGCATTACCTTCTTTGATGAACGCGTTCAAGTACGGAAGTTTCTGAAGGACAGCCAAGTCTGGCACCACATGGCAATCAGGCATGGCTTGGTCAAGCTCTGCTTGTAACTTGCTCATAATGTCCTGCCTGCGAGTCAATTCCCAGAAAAAGTATGACAGGGAATTGGAAGTGGTGTCGGAGCCCGCGATCCTTCAAGTAACAGTTGGATTTTCTGTCACGGACGTAGCATTAAAAGAGGAACGAACATGTGGCCCATCATTTCCGAAATGATATCGTGGTCCGGCATTTGTTGTTGGGGCGAATACTTGTATTCAAGGAGGCGCTGCAGCAGAGTAATTCTCTCCGAATCTGAGGTTCCCCCCATGCCCTCTTTGGCGCGCATCTCATACACACGGGCGCCGACGAACTGAATGGTTCTGCGAATCAGGACTGGAGGCGACGATTCAACAAGAAGCAGATACAAACCTCACCAATGATCCTATCCGAGTCGCAAATCTGGCGCCACCGCTGGTTTGGGGTACGACAAACCAAGTTCCATAAACAAGATGGCATAGTGCTTCGCTGAGAATACCAGTCAGCCTGTACCACTGACCTCTTAAACTGAACCTACAACAATTCCTCTCTTTGGGAAGTCTGATATCGCAGTCGCGATAGGATCCATCACGCCGAGGATCCATTTGCTGAGCGCGCCTTGGCGGTAGCCGTGAGAGGATGAAATGATGACATCAACCATGAAGTGGCGGAACAGCGCGAGGCAGTCCAGGGGATATTTACCCCCGACGTGTTCGAGAGCCTGATCCATATTGAGACACGGGAAAAGTAGATTAACTACCACCTACGGTAACGAGTTCCAAGACATGGTCGTGCGCTTCCGCCTGGAACAGAGCCAAGTTTGCCGGAGTATAGTGCTGCGCATACCCCTTCCGTCGCACCGCATGTCCGTGATGATCGAGCGTGGTCATTCTGCGATCAAATAAGTACAGGTACACAATTATTAAGAAAAGTTATGATTACGCGTGGTTGTTCTCGTTCCTATTAAGGGTCGAGTCAGTTTGAGCGGAGGTACGGGATGAGCGACAAACGTAAGGAGACTCTTGTAGAACTTGCTTTTGTCAAATTTGTGGATGGAGTAGACGCTTCGCATCGATGTGATATCCTTGAATATGACCTTGTTGGGACCGACACGCACAACTGGGCCGTATTCCTCAAAAAGTCGGTGATTGATCTTGCATTGTTGGAGGCGGAGAACGTGTGTAGTCATCCAGAAATCGGACACCGCTGCGTACCAGGGACCGGGTATCGCACTCAGGGGAGACAAGAAGAGTTGGTATATCGCGCGCGCGACAGCGTAGAATACGATCAGAGAGACGAAGGCGGGGACGATGTTGTGGGGTATCCAAGACAGGGAGAGGGCGGGGAGCGTTCTTGTTGATTCCATAGTGATGAAGTGACGGGTATGAAGAATCCAATTCAAGAACGGGAAGAGGAGGCCAAGGTCGCCTGCGTTAGTGCAGGAGGTGGGTAGGGGGACGTCCGGGGAAAGAAGGGGGGGCAGCCGCTGATGAAGAGAAGGGGGAGTGGACCGACTTTTATACGCATCTCCTCGGAGGTGTGACAAAAACATATCATAACAACAGTCACAAGGGAGATTCCACCCGCCGAACATTCGACCGGACGTCATCGGTACACTGCAGACCGCACAAAAGTCGATCGTCTTTCCCGATCGGGACTTTGCTATATCCCAAAGGACATACACCCACCGAGCCGTGACACCCGGTGACTTTATCGCTCAGTCTGCACCCGTAGGCGCTGCGAATGGTGTAGATGGCATTTCACTTGACGCCGCTCCAGACTATCCCTTATGAAATGCCAGCACGCTGCAAAAGACCCGCAGTGACCTATCGTCGAAGTTAGTGAGACTGGCCATAACGTACGAGACCCGCTCAGGGACTGTCTCACCCCCGTTTTGCACAGAAAAGGCACATAATTTAACTTCCCAGCGTCCACATGGCATTGTGGGGAGCTCCAGTTGCGTCTCGAACGCTTGCATTCCTAGATTGTCTATATTCGAACAAAGAATTCATCCAGGGTAAATCGGAATAGAATACGTCGAATCACCACAGGAATGCTGACCGGTGACCTGTCCAACAACCCCCAAAAAAGGCGGCGTTAATGAAGCGCCGCCCTCAAGTAAGGCACCGAGTTCCTTGATCGATTTTCAGAACTGCAAAAGGCGAGGTTCCTTTGGAAACAGGACCGGCACAAGGGGACTGCAACTCCAGATCATGACCCGCAGTCGTGTCCGAGATCATAACCAATAAAGCTCTAGGAAGGTAAGCTGGGAGACGAAACGTCCAATTAAGAAAAAGAAACGTCCAGTGACGGGAAGGTGATACATGGCAACGAAGATATGATTCATGAAAATTGAGGGTGTGGCGGACGCCGCAAGGCGAGGCGATAATGGATGCAGCGAAAACCAGATCCGTGTTCAAAAACAACTCCAGTTCAACGGCCCTGCCAGTGCACGATCGACAAAGTTTCGCGGAGGAATTTACTGTACATCACGTGACGACGGGTCTCGTTACTGGCGGGTAAGTATTCCACAAACGGGGATACTCGATAGGCCATATGAACGTCACGAGCTTTGTTTCCACGCACAATCCTGTCAACCTCGTGCTCGGGGCACAGCGGGCACCAAGATTCCAGCGGTCAACTTGATCAGGAATCCTCGGCGCGGCGCTACTGCAAGTTGCGCTGAGTTTGAAAATCATGATTCAGTGCTCCGATCCCTCCATCTGGTACCGCGCATCGCTCAACTTTTGCTCGGCTTCTCATCATTTTCCATGCTTGCAAGCTCCGTTCATCTCCTTGATCCACCGAAAACTCGTATACTACACATGGCATGTGGTTGCCTGTCCATCGTCTAGTCTTGGTCAACTTGGTCAGCGAACAGGACAGCTTTGGCAATCTTTGGCCAACCGTCAAGTATTAATACCGATCACACATACATGGAAGTAGACTAGAACTGAATCTGCCTCGTTGGGTCTTTTCTGGATAAATACAGACACTGTAACGGTAAGATTATTTCACCGCAACTCAATCGATCTCAGCAGTCTTAACCTCACCCTTTATCTACCGCTTCTTGCTTCATGCAGGATCATCGCTTTGATGCTAGCCTGCTTCCTTTTCCAAGTAAACAAGTTACTTGATCATTGTCGCCGGTCACAGTGGCGTAGTTTACATCTCTCCGCTATCCGAATTGTCCATGCGCGAAATCTCGTCAAAACGCCACCCGGTTGCTCAAAGAACAACACAGGTGGTGCGTCTTCTCTCTCCTCTGGAAATGATGTATTAGCCTTTCAGTTAATGCCAGCATCAGATCAGATCGATACCCAAATACCGACCGCCACGGTCAAAGTCAGAAGGCAACTTACGCGCTCACCGCTGACGGCCTCTTGCCGTTGGAGCTCCAAGCGAGTGTACCAACAGTATCGCGCGAAACAAATCTCGCATACCCGCTCCTCGTCTCGCATGCTCTCTCACGTGCACGGTCAACGACTGCGCCTGCCAGGCAAGCAGGTCATTCGGGATCGGTTAGCCCTGGGTGACAATGATAAAGGTCTGGTCAAGCATCGCCTGGATTTCCGAGGATTTATGGGAGACTTGGAGAGTAGGTGTGTGGATCACAGGCGCTTACCCGTTGTGAGGAGGATTGTCGCTTGCGAGATACATTAAGAGAGGCGTGCCTTCGTTTGCACTCGTCGTGTCGCATACAAAGAATGTCCGCCTGGCAGTTAGATTCTGTGAGTGAATATGTTGGCACGGGAGGGATCGATCCCATGACTGGAAGACTTATTGTCAGTTCAGGCAAACGTAGATCGTAAACAAAAATAAAGGGGCAATTCTCAATCAGTGGGCACTGCGCTGCACAAAAACATTGAAACTTGACCGGAAGGCATGCGTGATGTCACGTACCTGGCATCATGGTGCATGAGCCAACCATCGAGGGATGGAGCGCAACAAATAAGAGCGAGCGATTCAACAAGGATCTAGCACGCGGTAGTCAGCCAAAAACACCACCCAGCAAACCATGTGGCTACATGACAGCATCCGGACATCGTCATAACAAACCTGTGTAATATATGAGTACTCGCGTTCCACGAAGATCGGGCTATATTTGATGACAGCTACCAACATCTCAAACCAAAAGGCTTCTTTGGGGTTGCTCTCGAGAGGCTCATGTGCTCTGGTCATCGCGCTTGGGCCATCTCTTGAGTGTTAACACTGGTCACACGTCTCTACATGGAAATAACCTATAGTGCTGGATCTGCCTCGTTGCTGGGTCTTTTCTGGATACCCGTCAACACTATGGAAAGGTGAGATCATTTCGCCGCAACTCGATCACCCTCGGCAGCCTTATCCACACCCTTTATCTACCACTTTTTGCCTCGTGTAGTTATCATCTCTTCTAACTAGCTTCCTTTTTCAAGCAAACACGTTACCCGATCATTGTCAATTGGTCACAGTGGCGTAGCTTACAGCTTTTCGTTATCTAAATTATCCGTGCACGAAATCTCGTCAGAACGCCACCCGGAGCAACAGGGATGATCCGTTCTGTCTCCTCGGAAATGGTGTATTAGCCTTTCAGCTAACGCTAGAATCAGATCAGATCGATGCCAAATACCGACCGCCACGGTCAAAGTGAGAGGAAACTTACGCGCTCACCGCTGACGGCCTCTTGCCGTTGGAGCACTAAGCGAGTGTACTCCAAGACCATCAGTATCGCGCGAAACAACTCTCGCATACCCCGCTCCTCGTCTCGCCTGCTCTATCACGCGCACGGTCGAGGATTGAACATGCAAGGCAAACAGGATATTCAGGATCGGTTGTCATGTTGGTGTTTGCAAGGTAGCCCTGCGTAACAATAATAAAGGTCTGGTCAAGCATTGCCCAGATTTCCGAAGATTATAGGCGACTTGGGGAGTAGGTGCGTCAGTCACAGGCGCTTCCCTGTTGTGAAGAGGACCGCCGTTTGCAAGATATATTACGAGAGGGGTGCTTTTGTTTCCACTCGTGTTGAATCCAAAAAACGTCGACCTGGTAGTGAGGTTCTGTGCAGTGGATTCCGCAGGATATGTTGGCACGGGAGGGAACGAATACGCTGACGAGAGCAACATAGTCCGATTTTGCGTAAACATTTGAACTCTGGTGCATCAAGTTACCAGCATCAGCAGGACTAGCGCTGCACTCACAACGTCAATTGCCAAGAATCGATACCTGACTCTAGCAAGATGGAGTTTAGCAAGGAAAGCTAGGACCGACGAAGGTAGATTCCAACTTCCTCAGTCAGTGGGCTGCAACATTAAGCGGCGAACCTACCGTGGAGTTGACTGCATTGAACAACTCAGACGAAGACCCATCCACCAGCGATTACTGGTCACAGTTCATAGTGCAGATGCTGTTATTCGTCGTACCTAGGTACTTTGTTGGCGCGAACGTGGATAGCATGGGGTCAAAGGAGCTATCGGTGGCGGGATCGGAACTAGACACGTAGAGACCGCATTCAGCGTTGGGGCGACAAAAGCCATGATCCTCCCGACGATCCTACCATGTAGGTTGCGATCTGAAGCAATCCTAAACCAGTCGACCCCACCGCTGTCTGAGGAGGCGTTACTCCCATCCAACGCATTCAGCAAGCCTGCACTAAACTGCGGCCCGGTAACCTCCTCCGCTCGTTCCAATGTCGAGGTTATGGATCTGCGAGCTAGACCCGCTCAGGATGTCGGGCACGTACGAAGGTAGTTAGCTTCGACATTGGCAAGGTAGATTTTCCAGGCCTGCGGGATGACTTGCGATTGGCGAACTTGGACATACGCGGCTTCGGAGGGGGAGAGGGTCTGATTTCCAGGTGATCCCGATGCAAACGGGCATGTAGTCCTGCGGGTAGGCTCCTGCCACTGGGTGTACACCTGCAAGGAAATGCCCTGCACTGCGACTAGCCATGACGGCAACGATAACAGACAAAGCCAGATGGTGACGTTAGTTACCATGATCCCCAACATCACACTCGGGGTCAATCAAGAGGGAAGGGAGATAAGAGCGGATAGGAGGTGGGTCGCCTCGTCCGAGTCTCTACGCTTGATTTATAAATGTTAAGACGCCTCCAGACTTGAAGCATGAGACGTATACGACGATCAAAGAGTTCCTCCTCAAGTCAGTAGGCACTCCTGTACACAAAACCCTAAGCCATAATTGAAATTTGACTGAAAGACAGGCCCGATGTCACACCTGGAACCATGATGCAGAATGATCGGGAGCGTAACCAACGAGAACGAGTGAGTCTACAAAGTGAAGATGTAGTCGGGTAGTCCCGCCGAAAGCATTGTCAAGCAGCGACGTATGTGGTCCGCTTGACAGGCATCCGGGTATCAGCCTCCTCAGTGTCTCATCTTCCAAATATAAGCTGCCAGCACATACAAGAATCGTGGATTCTCACAGACACCATAACGGACCATCATGCGTAATGGCAGAGTACTCGCTGTCGAAGGTACCATTTGATGACAGCTGGCACCAGAAGTCCCTTGAGACTCGCTGAATTACGTTCTCGCCTTGCAAACGATGACAGCGTAACCCAGATTTAAGGAATAAATCTGCGAGCATTGATGTTCTAAGGCTGTCATTGGAGCGGGTGTTCCCGGACAGTCGACGCATAAAAAGGGGTGGTCAATTACGGAAGGTCGTGCCGCAGACTCTTTCCAACCTCCTGGCGTGTAATTGCTCTTGAACTGACCACCGCGATCCACCCACAGATCGTCCACTGTCGTCTCTGTGGGCAGCCAGCTCAGTTACTCTTTTCCTTGCCTTACTGGTAAGAAACCTTATCGAACGTGCCATCCAGCATTCATTGATCGTGCGCAGCACCTTGGCACTGGGTATACTCTAGTTTGGACAAGGAGTTATGGCTCCACCAGTAGCTGTATACGTTGTTGCAGCTGTCGTAGGCATAGCAGCGGTATTCGCATTCAAAGAGGTTCGCTCATGTTCATTATACGCTCTCTGCATCCCTAACGAAGAAACACGTGCACTCACACGCCCCTCATTTTTCGCTTCTCGCCTTACTTTCTTTATCCTCCAGTTTGTTTACGAACCGCATATAGCCCCCACCCTCGAAGCATGGGCTGAAGACTTTCTCGAGCGGAGGCGCACGGGACGCAACAGACGTGCGAGTACTGTTCCAGTCAGGACATCCCGTCGTCGTGGTTCATCATCTTCCTCCAATTCATCACATCACGACAATGATCCTCAGAGAGATCGGGGTGATAGTGATAGAGTATTGGGGCCGAACGATTTCTCTGTGGATGGGTTCGAGCTAGAAGCGCTCGCTTCGAGAGAGGTAGATGAATGGCGAAATGAGGTACTCAGGAGCCAGCAGAGGTCACAGAATGGCCTGAGAAGACGAAAAACGAATCGACCCAGGGATGGTTTTGATAGTTTCGACAGCACGAGCACAACTCTAGACGAGGTGAGTGCCCGACGTAGCCGTCCTTACTTCCTGGAGCCCTCAATCCAGTTGTCACAGTCATTTACATCTCTTACGCACACCCCACTCGCATCAACACACGTCATCTCGAATGTTTCGTCCCCAATCACGCTTAGTACGGCGTCACTACCTCAGACACCGACTCGTCGCCTCCGGTCTGGATCTCAGTCGACGACGACTCAAGGGGACACTGGTACATTGTTCATAGCTCCACACTCTCCGCCCTCCCCTATTCATGAGATACCAGTGATGACGGAACCCCGCGGCTCCGCTGTTCCGACACCCCGTCCAACTGCCAATAGTGGCCATCTTGACGTCACCTCCCCGTTCCCACTTGTTATCCCCATCGCTGACCGCCGTTCACCCGCAACCGAGGCTGCTCCACACCCCTTGCCATTCACTCCAACTTACCAAGTCATAGCTAATGATTCTCCATTTGGGCCCCTCCTTCCAGACACGCCACGTTCAAGCGCAGATATGTACGGAGAGAGGCCGTTCTCTCCGATTACGAGGGTGATGGGATCCTCGTCTGGCATTGTGTCTGCTGCTGGGTCAAAGGGGACGCTCTCTTCTAGGGCCAATTCTATAAGTTCAACCCGTACGCTTGGAAGTTCCGGAGTGCTCAGGAAACCTAGCGGACTCGTAAATGAAGTCCCAACGAGTGGCTCCGAGGACGGCAGCGACGAAGAAAACCATCCTCTTGCTTCCACGTCTACTTTCACACTAGCGGACCCGAGTCGCGGAACAAATGGATCGGTCATTTCATCTCTCTCGGAACGGTACCCAGCACCACCTACACCCCCTGTAATCGTTTCCCCACCTGCATCTTCTATCGGTGTCATCTCAGCACCTTCATCACCCCGCAGTGGGGGATCAGAAGTTGTGGTGCACCATAACACTATAACCACAGAATCGCATTCTCCCTCTCACTCCCTCCCTCAGACACATTCTTCTTTGCCCTTGCTTCGGTTGCCCTCAGATTTGTCGAGCCCAGGTCTGATATCTCGATCGCGATCCTCAGCACATTCAGCAACGTCTCCAGCTCTCTCTTACGTCTCTTTCCTTTCCCCGATGCCCATTAGCCGCGGCGCGTCCGAGTCCGAAGGGGACGAGTTCTTGTCGGTCGCCAGTGAGGATAGCGATTGGAATATATCGCCTGCGACAACAAGCGGACGCACGGGGCCCGCGCAAGACAGGGCGCACAACCCATTCCTCGATTTTGAGTATCTGACACACTCTGGCAGAGGGAGCGGTTCTGAGCATGGGGACGAAAGCGAGGGGAGTGAGGTACTAGTTTCTGACCTCGGACAGGAAGGTGAGAGTGAGGTGGGCAGTGACAAGAGCTGGGGGAGCGCGAGGAGGCATTAGATTGGGAGGTGAGGATGTCTTGGTAAATTGAGCAAGGCAAGCCGATACAGGCGCTCTCTGGAGTCTGCTTTGCTTGGCAACGACGTGTTGTGTTTTCTTTCAGGTAAATTTCGGGCATTTGGTACTTTCTTTTGCTTGGTTTGCTGTCTTTTTTTTTGCCATGTAATTACTTGTATCACCAACGCGCACTACCCAGTTCGCAACCTCTGTAGATTAGCAGATGAGTCCAGATGTCTATAGATGTCTGATAGGTTGACGTGCGCGCCCAGAGATGCCCAATGCAAAGGTTTTGACTATTAACTAGGTGTATACCTTTACGTCGAAATATAGCGCAATTATATATACTTTCAGCAAATTGCGGTCTATGATTCGTGGTTCTATCAGTGGTTCGGGTGTGTTCGTTTAGTCCTTGCGTGCTCGCTTCTTGGAAGTAGTGTTCTGCATCTCGACGTCTTCGTTGGCCGTGGCGAAGTAGTCCAACGATCCCTTTGGGTCAGCCTTGATCGTCTTACTACCTTCGGTCCAGCCGGCGGGGCAGACCTCCCCATGCTTTTCCTACAGAACTGGATTACAAACGATTCCACACAAGATTATCACACGAACCGTAAATTGGAACGCCTGCAACAGTCGAACGGTTTCTTCGACAGAACGACCGACTGGCAAGTCATTGACCGTGATCTGCCTGGAACCATGTGATGAGCCACATTGAAGGTACGACGGGTCCCGGTATTCGCATACCTTACGATGCCCTTTGGATCGATAATGAAAAGACCTCGGAGAGAAATACCCTCCTCCTCAATGAGAACATCGTAGTCACGCGAGATTTGCATGTTCCTGTCGGAAACCAAAGGGAGTTTCAAGTCGGGACCAAGACCGCCCAGCTTCTTTGGTTGTTGAGCCCAAGCAAAGTGCGAGAACTGGGAATCAGTCGAGACACCTGTTAAACGTGAGTAGCCGTTGTTCCTATCTTGGAGGACTACCGACCGAGGACGACAGCATCCAACTCCTTGAACTGAGGAAGGGCATCATTGAATGCAAGAATCTCGGTAGGGCAAACGAATGTAAAGTCCCTGTGGCGACACCGCTCAGCTCATTGTAACAATCACTCCAGACTGATTGGAGACTTACATCGGGTAAAAGAAAAGAACAACCCTGTGAAAAAAAAGTTGAAACCAAAGCCGCCGCCAGAATTAACAAGTCCTACCATTGCCCCAAGTAATCTGCGAGAGATATGTCTTTGAACATACCCTCAATGACGGCTGTCGCCTTGAATGCTGGGGCGGGACGTTGAACTCGAGCGACCATGGCAACCAAGGATCAAGCTGTGACAAAGAGCAGGAAGAAATGAAATGGTGCGACGACGGCGCAATTTATTTCGCGTCGCCCGGGACGTGTTATGTACGCTTGTTTTGTTCCCGAATTTGGATTCCTTCACATAGTTCACGTAAGCGAACGAACTCGAAGCCTCTCTCTATCTGTGAATCATGAGACTGTGATTGCGCTACTTCGCTGAGGGTCGGCCGCCAATCATGCATACGGCCTCTGTGATACTGCGCATACAACTATGAGCCTGCTTTTCTTCCGTATAAAATTCTTGTGGCTGGTTTATGCTCATTCCGGCAGGGACACCCTGCCTAACACCGCTGGCCGTGACACACACCCTAAACCTCATTTCTGCCTCCTAGATCTCGAGACAAATCCCGGTTCTGGAGGTATTGTCTCTCCTGCGATCAGCGATCAATCAAAGCGAACTGGTATGTTGTGCATAGTATGGGCTTAATGCGGAGACTGATGAAACTGGATTAGTCCCCGTTGGGCGCGAATTTCCGATGGTAAACGCCAGTATTACGAAATAAGCATAGCGCCGCAACAGCAAACATTCAAGTCACCGAAATGACAGAGATCACGGAGCCGTAACATTCGAGCTAGGTTGCAACCTTTGAACAATTTTGCTACTGGACTTTTTCTAGTTTTCCCTCCACCCGCGTCTGTTTCGCCCAGGTCCTCAGCGAGTGAACCAGCTGCTTCCTCTGAATCTGAGTATCTGGGGTATGGTATTTTTGTTCCTACATTAGTTAGCGAAACGACGAAGATTGTGTTTTGATCAGGCTTGAGGATGGCCAGACTAACGACCTCTATGTAGAACAATCACACTCCCATATGTGGCTGCAACAAACCTTATTCAGACCCACTGGCAGTTCATGCACGTGCGTGATTACAGACTGACTCGTTACTCTGTCCTGCCGGTTCCATCACACACCGATTCAATGGCATCTGACTCCATAAAGCCATTACCGGTAGGCAGAATATCTCTGTCAGCATTAAGTCAACAGTTTGAGCCACGGCCAAAGTCTGAATCATCTCGCCGACGCGATGCCGTGGTCCGTGCGTCAGTGTACAGGTAGTGGTGTCTGCAGTGCAAAGTTGTGTCATATTCGATGCGAGGAAAAGACTAATTGTTAGGGGCTTTGATGGAGTCAGTGATGTGATGAGATATTCCCCTACATATGTATCAAGTCGTTCACATTCCTCCAGCGAATTTCTCCTTCCCCACTAGTACACAGCACGGAGCCGGTATTATTGGCAAGCCGACTGGGACACGTGGTGATATCACCTTACTCTCCCTCACCAGCTGATGATGGCATGCCCACCGAGATCATCGGACCGGCTTACTACCTGATAGCCTCATCGACATAGAAGGGTAGTGCACATCTCTGGGCCAGACCGGTTGTTCGTACCACAATGAGCGAACCAATACTTCTCGGAGATGGTCGTGGGGCTGGGGACCTCAAGGTAATGGCTGTTGCAATGCCCGACATCCCCCCGCTCTCCGTCGGCTACAGACTATCTCCAGAGCAAACGACTTTCTTCAAAGAGCAGACCGGAATTGACGACGATGAAGCGCTTAAGAACCACATCCTGGAAGTGAAAGAAAGGGCAAACAAGGTCACTGCATTTGTACTCGTCGAAAACAGAAAGTGAACCCATTGCAGGTTTTCCCATATCCTTGCATACAGGTGATGACCTTCCTCGAGTGAGTTCGACATCGAGATCTTCGCACGTCCTAATGTACTTGCTGATGTACTACCCCCAGGCATGGAATGGCGATCCTACCAGTGTACGAAAGTGTCCTCAAGCTCGGCCGAGAACGTCCGGACGGGATTTTGCTGGATATTGGAGCTTGCTGTGAGTCATCCACGAACCTTTCTGTTAAAGGTAGGGAGTTGACACGGCAGGGATCAGTCGGCGTGGATGCGAGGAAGGCCGCGGCAGACGGTTACCCGCTCAGAAATATCGTCACCACTGATTTGCAACAAGGTGAATCCGACGCCATTATATCGAGATGATTTCGATTGACCTGGATATCCTCAGCGTTTTTTGATCTAGGGCACGATCTCTTCAAGACCACACCTGCCTCCTACCCGATCAGTTTTGTTGCCGGTGACTTGTTCAAGCCGTCGATACTACAAATCTTCCCACCGTTCGATGAACCTCCGCCCAAGGAGAGGCCAGATCTATCCACACTGACTTCATTGAATCCACTGGCTGGCCATTGTGCGGCGATTTACGCAGGAAATTTTTTCCACCTGTTCTCGGAAGAAAACCAGCTCCACTTGGCCAGAGCATTAGCAGGTTTACTATCTCCCCTACCCGGCTCGGTGATATTTGGCATCCACGGCGCTTGTCCGCAGAAAGGGGTCTTCCACACGGAGTACGAAGGAAGAGCGATAGACGGGTTTTGCCACTCCCCAGAATCTTGGGCTGCAGTTTGGAACGGCGAAGTCTTCGCGAAAGGAAAGGTGAAAGTAGACACAACAGGAGAACAGGTGGACAGGGAAGGGTTCACATTCTGGCAGCTGCGATGGTCAGTTGTGAGATTATAGATTCAGATAGAACGGAGGGCATATGCGGGTATCTGCAAATTCATATATTTTGTAGTGCGCCTTCGGAGTGAAGAGTCGCGATGGGTTTGATGTCAACAATGCCAAACACATAACGGCAGAGCTGTCCTCCTGACCCGCTCCAAGTTGCGACAGTCCTACATGTCCTCGTATTGCTAATTGCGTTCTCGCCGAATTTACGAAATGCCCGCAGTGACTGTCGATGTCGACGGGTCCTCTACTGGCCATTCACCGCAGTCTGTCACAGAAAAGCCAGACGCCTTACATGCCGCACCGGGTAACGCTGCCGAGGACAGTCGGACGAACGGAAACGGGAGTGCGAGGCAGGGAAGTGAAAGTGATGAAAGTGAAGGAGATGCTGACACTGAGGAAGGGGAGTCAGAAGATGGAGAGGACGGTGCCAAAGAAAAGTCCTTGGACGTGGGGGTGGGGCACGACCAAGGTGACGATGGTGGAGAAGAAGAAGACGAAGAAGAGGAGGACGATGGAGAGGAGGACGATGACGATGACGATGAAGAGGAAGAACCCTCCCTCAAATATGAGAGAATGGGCGGCGCAGTCAATGATCTACTCAAGAAGGACTCGGTTTCTGCTCTTTCTGTTTCTAATAAGTGTCTGGTATGTCCCCTGTCGAAACATTAATTGGTGCACTGAACCTCATTGCGGTCTTGTGGTCCTAGGCTCTTGGTACCCATGGTGGTATCGTGCACGTGTTCAATCTAGCTGGGGAGCGTATCAAGTCCTTCAAACCCCATCAAGCCTCTGTGAGCGACATAGAGATGGACAGCACTGCGGATTTCGTTGCGACTGCATCGATTGATGGTGAGAGGCTCATCGTCGTCAGACTCAACTTACTGATTGGCCAGTTACCAGGGCAGGTTGTTGTGCATTCACTGTCTACGACGGAATCCTACGTCTTTGATATGAAACGACCAATACGCACCGTAGCCCTTGAACCTCATTTCGCCAAGAGGACGTCTCGCGCGTTTGTATGCGGGGGGATGGCGGGCACACTGGTTCTGCGAGAGAAGGGCTGGCTTGGTCATAAGGAGACGATTCTTCACTCCGCAGAGGGTCCCATATGGCATATACGATGGAGAGAACATTTCATTGCATGGGCAAATGACTTTGTGAGTTCGTTCGTTGTCTCAACCTGTCACAACCATAACGTTTATTACATACTTCAGGGAGTAAAGATATACGACACACAGTCTCAATCTCGTATCACCTTTATCGACCGACCACCTGATAGTCCTCGAGCCGACCTTTTTAAGTGCACTCTATACTGGCAGGATGATTCTACGTTGCTTATTGCCTGGGCTGACCATATCAAGGTTGCGCGAATACGCTCGCGTCCTTCAGGTGGCCCAAAACTTCCACCCTGGATTGTTGAGGTCACGGCTGCATTTCAGTTGGACTGCATGATCTCCGGTATCCTCCCTCACCCGATGTCTCCGCAACACTTGCCTCCAGAGAATGGCACCACCACTCCTGCCATTGCACTGACCTCATTTCTGATCCTTGCGTACGAACCCCCAGACACATATGGCGATGAGATGACGGACGATCGTGCTCGTCAGGCGCGAAAGACCGCAGAGCGTCCCGAATTACGCATCATATCACGTTCTGGCGAGGAGCTTACCGCCGATGCCCTCAGCGTAACCAATTACCAATCATGGGGTTGCAACGATTACCTCCTAGCTGAAATCAACTCAGTCAGTACAGACAGCGAGCGCTGCTATGTCGTCGTCGGCCCAAAGGACATTGTTATTGTCCGACCGAGGGATCGCAAGGATCACATCGCCTGGCTTGTCGAACATAAACGGTACGAGGAGGCTCTGGATGAAGTGGAGAAACTTGGTGAAGATGAGCATGCTTCGGAAGCGTCTGATTCCAGGATAGATCCTGTCCACATTGGTGCTCGTTACATCAACCACCTCATCGGTGAAGGTCCGCCTATCCTTCCTTTCCTTGATGTTGTCCTACCTATCTCGATGTTAAAACAGGCGACTTTGTTAAAGCGGCTCGGTTGTGTCCAAAAGTCTGTGGTCAGAATGTTCGAAAGTGGGAGGAATGGATATTTGTGTTTGCACAAAAGTACCAGTTGCAGGTGGGTTTCTACGCACGATTTTGAGGAGGGTTAATTCAGGTTTTCAGACAATCATTCCTTATGTCCCTACAGCTGCTCCACAGCTTGGACACCTGGTCTACGAGATGATACTTGGTCATTTCCTGAGCCACGATAAACTGGTCAGCTCACATGGGTAGAGGTTACCTTTTTAAGACGTTCATCATTATCGTCATAGGCCTTGCTTCGGATGATCAGGGAGTGGCCAAGCTCCATATATGACATCCCCGCGGTTATTGTTGCAATTCAGTCAGAATTAGACAGGACTCCGTCGTCGTCATCTTCCTCAGAGCCTCCGAAGTCGGATGCTGTCCTGTTGATGGAGTGCCTTGCTGATTTGTGAGAATTTCTGGCGCATGTACTTCCCTTTCCCACTGATCCTGATCATCCAGGTATACTGCAAACCGGCAATATGGCAAAGCTTTACCTTTCTTCTTACGGCTGCGGAGATCGAATGTCTTTGACCTCATCAGAGAGCATAACCTATTCACTGACGTCCAAGACCAAGCGCTTCTTCTTGTTGAATTTGACCAAGAACTGAACGAAAAACGTAAGCAGGAAGGGCATGAGAGCACTCCGAACCAAAGCGAAGCGATCACGTTGCTTGTGGATCATACTCACTCAATACCGGTATGTCGTTTTGTTCTTGCTCACAAGCCGTTTTGACGCCGTTCACCAACAGGCGGGACGCGTTGTACAGCAATTACGCCCTCGACCAATGTACTTATTCCACTATCTCGACGCTTTGTTCAAGAAAGATCAACATCTGGCATCTGACTTTGCTGATCTTCAAGTGACCCTTTTTGCCGAATACGCGACGTCGAGGTTGATTGAATATCTGAGAGCGAGTAGTTACTATAATCTTGAAGGGGTAAGCACGTCTTTTATTATTGTACCGCGAGACCGCTAACATTCTATAGGCATATAATATCTGCAGAAGTCGTGACTTGGTTCCAGAGATGGTCTTCCTTCTTGGTCGAATGGGCAACAACAAGAAGGCATTGACACTCATTATCGAGCGTATCGATGACGTTCAGCAGGTGAGTATCTCCATGCACTAGATGATGTTTCTTGACAGTTCCTTCTCTAGGCCATCGAGTTTGCCAAAGAACAGAGCGATGATGATCTTTGGGAGGATCTTCTCAAATACGCAGAAACGCGACCGAGTATGTTGAATTTACACCTACTCGCTTGTTATATTGAGCATCATTTTGGTAGCGTTCATTCGTGGACTACTTGAAAACGTGGGTGCCGAGATAGACCCGATACGATTGATTCGTCGGATCAAGAATGGCCTCGAAATCCCGGGCCTTAAGGAAGCCCTCATCAAGATCCTTCACGACTTTCAGCTACAAATATCATTACTAGAAGGCTGCCAGGCAATCTTGAACTATGATTCTGCGGGCCTTGCGAGCATACGACAAAAGGGCCAAAATTCTGGTTTCTTCTTTGGTGGTGCGTCGTCTCCGTTGTGCCGCTGCCAACTAATTCACGGTCCGCTGACGGTCGCTCCAGCCGAAGCTCCTTGTCTACTGTGTGCTGAGCCGCTACAGCGTTCACCGCAAGACCTTCTACTACTGTTCCTCTGCAGACATGTCGTGCACGCCAATTGCATCGACGGCGTGGACGACCTCCCACGATACATGGAGAGTAGCCTCGACGCCAGCACTCGCACTCGACCCGCGCACGAAGTCAGTGCGAAGATTGCATTGTCCGTACACCCATTTACTCTTTCACGGCGTGGCCGTACTGACTCGCTTCATGGTGCAGCGCGTCGGTGGTGCGCGCCAAGGTGCGGCAGGGGTGCCCAGTATGTCATCGGGGGGGCGAAGGGACGTTGGTGTAGCGGTAGCTGGATTGCCTGGACTTGATCTCGTTGTGGAAACTCTGCACTCTATACCCGTTGTGATTTTCTTCTCTCGAGTCTTACGCGTGAAATCTGGTCTCCATGCTCACAAGGATTGCCTGCTCAAATTTGGGACTCAGCTGGCATTCCAAGGTACCATATATGGTAAATACATATTACCTCATTTGGTTGAGCATCACCATATGAAGCAATTTCATGCCCAGGTCTCCCCAGGATAAAGCAAAAGTGTGTTCACGGCTACCTTTCTCCCCCATAGTTAAGTGCACCCTTCGGGGTTGCACACGATAAAATTGGAACGATACAGAGAAGATTAGCATGGCCCCTGCACAAGGATGACACGCTTTTCCGGAGTGGTAGACCTACGGGTCTCAATATTTATTGCTCTTTTTTGCTTTGAATTCTACACGGCTGGGGCAAAATTTTCCATGGCGCGCGTTGGCAAGTTCGCCTCCGACTGATGTTGTCAAGATCTGGTCCCTCATCTCGTTTCTTTACTTTCGTGCATTAACTTCAACAATGCTATGCGCTCGAAGATGTGTCTATAACAGTCGACCAGTTATTGGAAGGATCTGGCGGTCGCTGGTGGATGTCGCCGACATCGTTTGGGCCTCATGTAACTGACCACTTTTGACCCCTTTTTTGACGACCAACATTGCGCATCACGGTGTTATCATGCAGGGGCATTTCACGCGACGTCGTGTGTGTTACAAATGCAAACGCTCAGCAAGCCAGTTTGTCGCAGCTATCTAATCACACTATGCAAGCAACTCAAACTTGCGGGGGCCCAGTCTACTCGAATCGTGGGCTTCCTTAGCGCAAGATGGCGGCATGATCCGTTTTTGTAATTCCCCCCAAATATTCACCCAGTGGACACACTGGTGAACTGGTGACGAAGCATAATCATCCCCAATTTATGTAAGGGGGCAGCTGGAAGGGCGGATCCACAAGCCCTCATTGTAGTTGCACGATAAATCTCCAGTGCATATAGGTCATGATGGTCACCATCAGCACAACACGCTCATTGCTATCACATGACGAACAACAGCGCCGCAGGCTCTCATAGCAGCCAACGCATACATGCTCGACAGGGACCACTAAACGTGAGCCACCCCCGCAACCAGCGTCATCCGACTGACCATCACTGTAGTTGGCTGTCGTCAGCTCGGCACAAGGGTGCTGTGCACGGATGACCAGTGGTCCAGTGGAGCAGGTGATGACGAAGCGGAGGTGCGACCACTGCGGTGGGTGATGTGGTCACTCCTGTTTGCTCTGTTGAGTATGATGGGAAACTAGCACCTCTCAGCAGAGACGTCATGTTTCCACTGGTCTTGTTGAGTTGTTCCCCAACGGGGGGGGATGATTTCAAAAGCAAATTACTGAGTCTTCTGTTGGGATTGCACCCTAGTGACTTTTCCAGCCCAGATCAAGCGGGTGTGCATTGATTTGAGCGCATACAGCCAACGATGACCATCGAAAATGTCGTGGTCACCGCTACCACGCTGCTGGTGACACGGGTACCGCGGACCAACCTACAGCTCTCCAGCCATGCATTACCAGACGCATACATACTCGACTGAGACAATTGAACGTGAGCCACCCCCACAACCCGCGTCATCCGACTGACCACTGTACATGGCCAGCGTCAGCTGGGTGCAGGAGTGCTATGCACGGATGATCAGTGAAGCAGTGTCGTGACATTGGGTCGGTGAAGAGCGTGCAATGGCTATAGCGGTCGATGCGATCTGTGTCGCGTCGCGTCGTTCAAAGCGAGAGCAAGCTCAAATCGAGTGAGAAAATTATGGCAGGAGAAAGGGGACGATACGCTCAACAAGTAGGTATTTATATGCAGCCCCCAGCTATCTTATTTGCAATTGTGACCGCGTGTAGCTGCGGTGTCACGTCGAGTTCAAGGGTGCGCACCTTCCATTCTGGGAACATATATTTGTTGGGAATGAGTTCACATTTTTTGTGGTGTACGTCTACACCCACTCACACTGTCATAATATAATGACGTGGACACACACGTAGGCGGACAGGCCAACCTCCCTGGCCGCGATCTGGCAGTCCGGTTACGCACAACAATGCTCCTCTGCGTGGTTTCTCGCATGAGAGTGCTCAGCACCTAAAATCATATACAATCGCGCCTACTTCGGCTAGCCTTGTTGTACTCCTTTGTCCGCCACGCCATGCATCTCAACACTCGTCCACTTTCCCCCCTGCCCTCTTCGTTATGAGTGGCTCTCTTGCCAAAGAATCTGTCTCGCGCAGCAATCCGTGACGTTACTACCTCCCCCGATGACGACGGGCTCGTCGTTGCTCTGGCACGCGTGAGATCGTCGACACTGCGAATGTCTCTAGAGACGACGGGGAGATTAGCTGCGCTTCTACTGCGAGCAACTGGCCGAATACCTGCTCCATTTACGAGTATTGGTCTTTGGTCGGTTGATGAGCACCTGGATGGGTATGAATATTTCTTCATATGGCTTCTTCACAAACAGACTTGCTTACATACAGGCCGCGGGAAGTGCGGTTCAAGAGTGTGAAGAGGAGAGGCTGGAGGTGAGACTTGTAACCGCTTTCACCCCTTTCGAGGATCTCAACTCGATGTTTTAGCTCGGGGAAAATCCCAAATAGGATTATGTACGATAGCACGAACACCCACGTCGCCCGACGCAGGTCTTCATTCATGTTATTGCCATGCAATCAGAATTCAAGACACCATTGTGGATGGCCAACCACATGATTCGCATTGTCCCTTGATTGAGTTTGTCTGCGGTTTTCTGGGCTGGGGATGCCGTTGAGATTATGGCTAGAAACTTGCATGGGACACCTCCACGAGCGCTTGCCAAGTACCCGGCTCCAGGCAACTTATGGGTTACTGGGATGTTGATTTTTACCTTGTAGACAACATTCTCAAGACGCTGGCTAGAAAGCAACGACATGGGCCGACTTGGCCAACGATGAATGTCCTACAGTCGACCCCGGACACTTTCCTACCACTCGTCAAGTCCTGTCATTCTTCCCGTGGTTTGGCAGCGTGATCTCACTACAAATGTTTTGTCCAAAGCTTCCCTTGAAATCTTTTCAAAATTAGATAATACACTCGCATCACGCTCTATTCAAGCCTTCTGCGTTAGATCCAACCCTTCCACGTCCACGACCGCCGTCTCAACCTCCTCCTGGTCTTCCTCGACTTGCAACAATTCTCGGGGGATGATCAAGTTTAAAATGACCGCCACTAATCCGGCAGCCAAGACTGCCAATACGAATCGCACCTCGCGATCAGCTAGGTTCGTGACATAACGCTCGCAAGGGCGTCACTCACATGGTGTGCTTAACAGGATCGTGATCGAGTCAAAGAGACCTTGCAGACCCGAGTTTGGGTTACGGACGCCGTCGAACAAGAAAGTGAACACATCCGGCATGAGTAGGTCGCCAATGCCAAACGACATTGCAGCAGCGAGAATGAACCGATCGCGGCGGGTATAATCCACGTAGGAAAGGACGCGCAACCCAGAGACGACCACGCTTGCGAAGAGGAAGGTAGTCACACCTCCGAGGACCGGGCTGGGGACTGTAAAGTTCCATGAGAATAAGGTTATGCGAGTGCATGAGTACGTACTGGCAAGGAAAATTCCAGAAACCTTGCCAAGGACGCCGAAAAGGATGAGGAAAGCACAGCACCATCGACCAGCGACACGGTTTGCACAACGAGTCAACGCGATGACACCGTTATTCTGAGGACAGGTTAATGAGCGTTCTTCTTGACGAGTCACAGCACAGAACCTACCTGAGCAAAAATGGACAACGGCGTCACGGTAAACAGTGCAGAAATAAATCCTCCAAAGCCGTCACTCTAAGGAAGGGTTAACGAAATCGTGAACAGGACACAAATGTAATTTAAATATACTCACCAAAACACCACCTTGGATGCGTGAGTCAAAGTCATCGCCAGTTACCTTCAGGCGAGAAACTTCTGCAGAAGCTGTGATATCACCTATTGCTTCCATCGTGAGAGACACTGAGGAGAGAGTGAGACGCCGGGTGGAAACGGGATGCAATTCCTGATATGCTTACCATAGACTGCCAGCATCGGAAGGATAGCTGGAGGATAGACACCGATTTTGAACGTGTGCACCCTTCTCGATATGAGTGTCACGCACGCTAAAAGCAAGCTCTGAACATACCACAAGAATGTAATTGTCGGCGCGGAAGTAATGGTGCTACCATCAATATATCCCGCAGCACCTGCGACGATGCATCCCATAGCAAGCCCGACCATAATACTCGCGTTTTTCAAGAACGGAGAACCAAACAGTTCAGTAATGACGATGGTAACAAACGAAAGAAAGCCAAGACCGATGAACTCCGGTGAGCCCCACCTAAGTAATGAAGTCAGAAATCTTTGCATCACACCCAAGAGACTTGATGTTTCTTACGGAAGCGCATGCTTGGATGTGCTGGTCGGGCACAGAGAGAGCGGACCACTAGGAGGACGTGCTTGGCAACCGTTTGATCCTCCACCCCAGTTGGATATGCCGGACGAACCGATGAGAGACGCTCCGATCATGACGATGACGGTTCCTGGTCACACATGTTCGCAAAGTGGTCTTCTGCGTCCATAATGAGTACTCACCGGTAACCATCGGTGGAAATATGCGCTGCAGCGTGCGCGGGGGGATAAACGATAACCCAATTTCGAGGAACGAACATATTAATGACGTGCCTAGATGAATCCGAGCAGACCATTAATGCCCTTAGCAGAACGAAGCTTTGTGGCTGACTTACCGAGAACCATACCGTATGCGTCAGGGCACGCACCGCGAGTCACACTACCGTCAGCAGCGGTAACAGAGGGACAGGTCCCGTTAGCATACATGGCATTAAAAATCTTGCAGATGCCACCTTAAGGCCGAACCCAAACACCAGAGATAGAAGAGGATACGTACAGCATTAGCAGTGCTGAGCGTGGCAAAACTAGTTCCGACCACAGACAACAACCCAGTACCGAGGTAGTACCCTTTCCAAAGCTTCATTCGTGACATTTGAACGAGACTCAAGATCCCTGGGAGCAGAGGCTTAGTGCAGGGAAATTGGAATCAAATGAGAGGACGTCTGGTCGACCACTTACCACAACCAATGAGCGACGCAGATACCATATATGCAGAAGTTTGCGCATCGAGGGCCAACGTACTGGCAAAAATGATTGGAGGTGTGATTAAACCAGCAAGCATAGCGAGCGCGTGCTGAAGCCCGCTCGCCATTGCCAGGACGAGCGGCAACTCATCGTCGATGCCGTAGAAGGGTGGTTGTTTCCTTCGGTTCGGTTTCTTGCCACCGATCGCGAAAGGCAGGACGGGAAAGCAGAGCCAGGCATAGTCGTAGTCGCCGAACCAGCCTTTTCTGGTGGTCAACTTGCGATGGACAACGCGCGCGTGGTGTCGGACGTCAAACCGCGAACCCGAACCTGGAGGCTCGATGGTCGCGGGTGGGTGTTTCGTGACTGAAGATTTGGCAGACATTTTCAGTTAAAATTTGTGAGCCCTGGTTACCAGGTGTTCGTCCAGTCAGGATTCTACTAGTACGGATCCACAGAAGTCGAGGTAGAAGGATGAGGATGAGTAGTCGAATGACAATCAACGTCGATTTCGGGGCATAACAGGCCCGGGGTTATCGTGTGACGGGGATGCTGGAACGATAGCCTAGTCATCTCCGGTGCCGGACTCTGGGTTTATCCTGTAACGGGGATAGATAAGCTACTTTGAAGCGTTATCGCGCGGCATGGATCCATGCAGGGGACTGGTACTCGGAGTATGTAGTCGCCTCCTATGCTGTGACCAACGCCGTTCAAGCCACAGCTGAGATGACCATGGTGGGGGGTATGGAGAGGTATATGTATTTTGTTAGCGACAGAGTTTTCAAAGCGGTTTAGCAAATGTCATAAGATAGCCATAATATCAAGTACAGTAATATTTGTCTTGGTCATACAACTTTCATTAAATTTCACCCCTTCTCGGCTCTCCGCCGTTTTTTTTTCGTAGCCCTAAAAGATGATCGAAACGGAACGAATACAAAGAACATTTTGGTATGTGAGTGGAAAACGAATGCAAGATGGTCGATCGTCAGGAACTCGGGGCTTACGAGTGCAACG
>JBBPNN010000441.1:0-24226 GCA_038090935.1 Hortiboletus campestris
GTTGTAGCCCCAACGGATGTCAAGTTTGGTGAAGTACCTAGAGTGCTTCAAGGTGTCGATCAAATCAGCAATACGAGGAAGAGGGTAAGTGTTCTTGATCGTGTGGGAATTGAGATACCTGTAGTCCTGGCAAGGACAATAGGTTCCATCCTTCTTCGGTACGAAGAAGAATGGAGAAGCCTGGGGAGACTTCGACGGCACAATCTTTCCTTCTTGTAGATTTTCTTCAACAAATCCTTTCAATGCCTCCATCTCCTTAGGGTTTAAGGAGTAGTTCTTGGCTCGTTTCGGCACGAACGGGTCGTCAAGTTCTATGGTGTGGTCGAAGGGTCGATGGGGAGGAAGAGGAACATCTTTTACTTTCATGAAAACATCACGAAACTCAGCGAATTTGGGGGGAAGTTCGACGACCTTCTTTTCTTGGTCGGCGGCAATAGAGGTTGAGACGGTGACCTTATTGATCTCCAAGGGAGGGAGCACTCCCATGGCCATGGCTAGATCATCGACCAATTGATTGAAGATAGCGTCCTCGAAGACGGAGTTGTACCGTAGAAGGTAACGCTGGGTTTCGGTGTCCTCCTTTGGTTGCAAGATCCCTTTCCTACTAGGAAGAGAGATCGTTCCGGTTGACCAATTGATGGTCAGGTTGTTGTGGCGTAGCCAAGGAAGTCCTAAGATGACCTCCTCGTTAGTTTGAACGAGGTAGAAAAGTTGTTTCTCCACGTTTTCTCCGATACAAAGGTGAGCGATTGTTGTCCTTCATATTAAACCTCCTTGGTTGACAGTTCCATCCACATTGTGAGCCGTCAGAGTTTTCGGCAACCATTGCGTGTCCCATCCAAGGCGATGGACGAGAGCTGTGCTTATAAAGCACCCCGTAGCCCCACAGTCGATGAGGGCATGCATTTCGGTGATTCTCCTGTTTGATCCGGACAGGGTAATAGGAATGGAGATAGATCTTGCATTCTTTCCGGATACAAATACAGGTGCAATAGTAAAGGAGGGTCAAGACGCTGATGCTTTCCCTCCACTCAAAAATCCTGTGGTCCCTTGTTAGCCCCGTCGTTGTGATAGAAAATACGAGGCTCAATGGGTTCTTCTTTGTCCACTACAAGTCTAGCCACACTTTCAGTGGTGTCGACCGGGGTTCCATCTTCGTCAGCTGCTCCATAGATTATTTTAAGGGAGTTCACCGCCTCTGCGTCAGAGATATTGAGCGTCCGGGCATACTCCTGAAGTGACGATGGAGGAGCAGACACCGTGGCGGCCCGAATTCTCGGAGCTGAAGGAGCGGGAAGTCGAGGAGAGAAGCCTCGAGCGCCTCCGGAGCGAGGATGCTTGCTGGAATGACATCCAACCTTGTGACAAACAAAGCACTTGTTGTTGCGGAAGTGCTCGGCTCGTTGAGCGGGGGAAAGTCAGATTGCGTCGATGTTCATAGCATAGCGGTCTCAACGAGATGAGGAGGTATTGGAAGAGTGCTGAGTACCTCCAGAAGGAACGTATGTAGTAGTGCCAGAGCGAAGTTTCTTCAAACACTGGACCATGTCATAAAATTGAGCAGCTTTGTCAAGCCACTTCTTGGCCGTCTTTGGTTCTTCATCGACCGTGGCCATCTGGAAGGCGAGATCTGCAGATACTGCCTTCTTGAGCATGTCTTTCAGGACAAACTCATCCGTTATCCCGCTCCGACCCATTTCGAGTTTGAAAGCAGAGTGGAATCCATGGAAGTCTCCTTTGAAGGGCAGTCCTTCCATGCGTATATCACCCAAGGCTGCGCGAGCCTTGCCTGTTCAATCTGAGGGGAAGAAAACCTGGGTGAAGTCGTCCGAAAACTTCTCCATGGTCTTCTCTGTTGCTGATACATCGGGGTTCAGCATCTTCTTCAACCAACCCTCAGAGAAAATAGCACCGCGTCCCCTACTCATCTTGTTGCAAAGAGTGAGTATCTTCATCTTGTCAGTGCTAAATCATGGAGACATCTGGAAGTATGCCTCCATGGCGAGTGCCCATCGTTGAGCGTCCTCATCCCTGCCAGAGAAGTCGTCTGGCAGTCCGGCCTTAAGCTCGGTTCCATTGGCGTGATGCTCGTCGGCCATGTCGTTGTCGTTGTCGGAGTAGTAGTGATCAGAAGGGGGTTCGGAAGGGGGAGAGTTTGGAGGTGCAGGATTACGAATGGGAGAGTTCGGAGAAGGAGAGAAGTGTTGGATAGAGGGTGGACGGAAAGAGGGAAGAGCCGGAGCGCGAGTTAGTGGAGTGTTGAAGGGGGAGGGCAAAGTCGAGGGGCCAGGTACACGCCTGCTTGAACTCGTATGAGAAGGACGCAGAGTCAGTTCTCGATGAACAGGTGAGAGTTTGGGTGGAGCAGGAGCAGATCTGGTTCCAGTGGTAGAGGGCTCATTGTCTTCCTCTTCGTCTCTATATCCGTGTTGGGAGAGATGTTCAAGGTCGATCCTGTGCGTGGTGGTGGGGATGGTCTCATCCTTCTACCAAGTGGTAGGGACGGAAAAGCAGTTAGTTCTTTTGTTACGCTAAGCGTAGAACCTAGCTTTATCCAGAGGAATCATGTGATGAACAACGGAGAAAGTCGGAAGGTTTGTCTGTCCAAGGTTCTGTGTTACCCTTGTGACACAAAGACGTCGAAGAGTCTACTGTGCTTGGTAGGCGAAGAGACTATGAGAAGGGTCTCGACAAGTAGACTCACAAGTCCACAAGCAGATTGGGCTAGATACTACACTTGTATTGCGTAGAACTAACTGAGGAAAAGTACAAGTACACTGGGCATTTATATACGTATGAACGGACCCTGAATAAGGAGTCCTAAAGGGGAAACGGAACAGTGGAGCGCTGTTCTAGAAGGGGATACGTCCGTTAAAGGAAACTGGGTCAAGGGGAGGAACGGAGAGGAACAGAACAGAACAAAAGGAAGACATACTGCGGACTGCACAAAGGATCAGGAGTCCCGGTTGGAATAGAAGATTAGAAGGTGAATGGGACTCTGTCTAAGTGTCAAAAGAATCAGAAGGCAAATTGAAGAATCGGAGGAAATCGGAATTGGGGTCGTCGGGAAAAGCAGAAGAAATCCATGAAGCAAACTCATGTTCCTCGGCCTCGGACATCCAGGGGATTTCTGTAACACACGGCAGAACTATAGCACAAGCCAAAGACGTGTCTCATGTTCATAGGGGAGCTGAACTCGCCATTACTCTGAGTCATGGTCCATGTAAATACTGGTGATGGATCCTGCTGCCCATGCTATTGACAGAACATGGTGATGCCCAATGTGAGATGGAGTAGGGCAATGTCTGTCACCAACAGTACTCCATGCCAGACAATCCTGGTGGTGTTCTTGAGGCTGGATAGGGTGGGTACTAGTAGAGATGCAGATGATGCTGGGGACAACAATGACAAATACGACCATTGACAGTGAAGGCATATTGGGGGTGGTGAGAGAGTCATGCAGTAGGATGTAGGTAGGGTAGGGCCCAGGGCTCGGACTCACAAAGTCCTTGCAAATCATTTCTTCAAACCCCCCTGGTGTAACTGAATGGCAACATAAGTCAAGGACAAGGGTGGGATAAAAAGGTGCACAAAGGGGGGACAGTGTTGCTTTGCATGTGTTGTCTAGCTGATTGTACCACTACCTGTGCTATTGACACAACATAAGTATGTGGTGATACCCAATACAATCAATCTGTACCATCAGTAGCATCAGAGTGAGAGCCATGGAGAAAGGAAACATTGAAATCAGGATGGATTGAGTTGAGGTGCAGTCGAGCTAGGGTAGTAGTACTGAGTCTTGTCAGCGAGACAGAGCACAGGCTATCAGGATAACCTGATTATGCAGAGGCAAGAAGGGTAATGAATCAGTGGGAGATACGCACTGATAGGTTGATGGTTGATAACAAAGAATATCTCTTAGTGTGAGAACATGTAGAGAGATGTCTTCAGAGAATGAGGATAGTGGATGGAGCAAAGGACGAAAGTAATTGTTATCATTATTGAGACAGGCTTAAGGCCATGTCTTATATGTATACTACTCAGTGATGAAACACTAATGTAAGTAATACATGTTTCAGAGATGAAACGTGTAAGAGATAAAGGGATAAAACACATATTAGGGATAAAACATGTTAGAGAATGTGAAACGTATAGTGAAACATGTATCACATCTTATGACACAATGATGTCATAGTCTAGATCAAAGATAAGGGTAGCTTATCTAATAATGGTGAGTAATATGGATAGCATAAAGATAAGGTCATAGATCACTCTAGAATCTGGTATCAGGAATTGAATATTAAAATATGAAATACCAGAATTCTCAACACAGGCATTGGACTAAGATGTGATCTCAAAAGAGTGGTAATCTGCATACTTATTGACATAGAAGGATTTGAATGTGTCATATGAATGGTGTGGCTTTATTTCAAGTGGAATGGGGTCCGTGCTGTAGACAGGTATTAGATGTGCTGCGCGGTAGATTGAGTCAATGTGGATAACTGCATAGTTGGGCATATCATCGGGAAGAGTGCCTGGGTGAACTATCCACATTCCAGTGAGCTCATCAGGCTCCTCATCATCTTTATCAAACCATTGTATAGCTGCACAAGGATAAGTGATGCCCTTATAGACAAAGGAGAAAAAACAAAAAACATGGGCAATTTCATACCCATGCATTGCATCTGCATCTGGATGCGTTCTGATTAATACACAGTCATAGTGCAGGCCCTCACCCCTCCACATTGAAGAGGATTGGATGTATTCCTTATGCATTCCGCCAGTCCCACATAAATGTTATGATTCATTCTTTCCTCGTTATATTCAAACATTCTTGTTTGTTACCTCATGTTCTATGCAGTTCTGCTGTGTTCTCCCTTATCTCACTTCTTTCTTATCTCTTGTCTCATGCCTCGACTTCTTGAACTTTCCATGACCTTCTTCTGCTTTCTCTTTGCTTTGTCATTCTTTCTTCCAGAACGTATATAAACCCTGAGAACTCGGCCTGTATTTCTAAGTTAGACCTCCTTAGGGATATATCTTTCTTCACCTCCTGGAATCTCTATGAGTCCTCATCTTACTCTTGAGTAGATGCTTACCTTGAACCTTTGAAACCTCCTCGACAGAAGGAGTTACATTCGAACATTTCCTTATTAAAGGAATGAACCTTCGACCCTTTGAACTAATGATACATTTGGCCCTACCCAGACCAACCGTAACAAAAGGTCTAACTTTACCTAATCGCAACTACCATTGCCATAGCTCACCACCATTTCCCAACAAAGACCCTTGAACCCCACTTGGTTTGAATTCCGAACCAATGAAGAAGAAACCTCTGACAACTCCACCTCTGGAGAAGTAACCCCCACTCAAAACCCTGATGTTGCCAACTTACTGCTCTCTTCTCTTGAAGAAGAACAAGAAGACCTTGACCTTGCACACCAGACCACCTCAGCCTTAGTCCTTCCTTGACCTCCCACTCCCCCATTCCCTTCCACTAATCCCTGACAACCTGTCTTCCCACTGCCGAACCCCTTCCCTCTCAGACCTCCAACAATGACCACCAGACCCACTGAACTTCGCATTGGTACTCCAGAACACTACAATGGATCATACAACTCTGCCCTCCAATGGCTCCACTCCATACAATTCTACCTTCATACCAATGAAGCTGTGTACGCCACTGACCCAAAGAAAATCACCTTTGCCCTCTCCTATATGACTAAGAAATCCACCCTTACCTGGGCATCCACCCTCCAACAGAAAGCTGTCAGCGGAGCCACTATCAACTTTGGAACTTGGGCCGCCTTTTGTACCGCATTTAAATCCTCCTTTGAACACTTAGACCAGAAAGACTCCGCCATCACTCAACTATCCACTCAGCGAATGATCTCCAAGAAGAAGGATGGATGAATCATCTATACTCCTTCCCTCACCGAATTCAATTCCAACTTTCAGAACAATGTAGCCATGTCTGGAATTACTGATGAAGCAGTCCTCATAGGATTTTACTCTGTTGCAATCCCTCCCCCTCTCATGAAATGAATCTACCAGATGGAATCCCCTTCCGACACCATTGATGGATGGTACAAGAAGGCTATCTGTTTCCAGAACCAATGGGAATGTGCTGAAGAAATCACCTGGAGACATGAAAAACCCTCCACCTATGTCCAACCATACTCCACACCATTGAAACCCACCAAAGACCCCAATGCCATGGATGTTGACACTGTTCAAATCTCCAAACTTACTCCTGAAGAATGACACTGCTGCCAGGAAAAAGGACTCTGTTTCCATTGCTGAAAAGCCAGCCACCTCAGCTCTGCCTGCCCTACCTTCCCCTCTGACCCTAAAAAACCAACTACCAGAGTACAACAAGTTGCTGAAGAAGAAATCCTGGCCCTCATCGAATAGGAAAAAGATGATGGTGAACCAACCATGAGAAGGGTAGCTTTCTCTTGGGATTTTTAAATGGGAAATCTTGACTGACACAAAATTCCCCATAGTTTACTTGTGCCTCTGTATCTGTACCAATCTCTAGGAAATCCATGTGAATCTTCTTGCAACTGATCATACCACTGCACACCTTGAAAACTGTCAACTCCTATGCCCTCGTTGATAGCAGAGCAGATCTCTCCTGCATTGACTACGACTGTGTCAAAAGGAACAAACTCCCAGTCTTGAAACTTAAAGTCCCAATCAGCCCTAGAAATGCTGACGGTATCATTAACAAGAAGGGAGACGTCCAATACGTGTTACGCTAAGCGTAGAACCTAGCTTTATCCAGAGGAGTCACTTGACGAACGACGGAGAAAGTCGGAAGATTTGTTCTGCCCAAGGTCTTGTGTTACCCTTGTGACACGATGCGAAGTTGAAGAGTCTACTGCACTTGGTAGGTGAAGAGACTATGAGAAGGGTCTCGACAGGTAGACTCACAAATCTACAAGCGGATTGGGCTAGATACTACACTTGTATTGTGTAGAACTAACTGGGGAAAAGTACAAGTACACTGGGCGTTTATATATGCATGAGCGGACCCTGAATAAGGAGTCCTTAAGGGGAAACGGAACAGCGGAACGCCATTCTAGAAGAGGATACGTCCATAAAGGAAACAGGGTCAAGGGGAGGAACGGAATGGAACAAAAGGAAGACATACTGCAAACAGTGCAAAGGATCAGGAGTCCCGGTTGGAATAGAAGATCAGAAGGTGAATGGGACTTCGTCTATGAGTCAAAAGAATCAGAAGGCAAATCGAAGAATCGGAGGAAATCGGAATTGGGGTCGTTGGGAAAAGCAGAAGAAATCCACGAGGTGAACTCGTGTTCCTCGGCCTCGGACATCCAGGGGATTTCTGTAACAATACGTTTGTACCCTATTCACCAACATAGAAGGAACCACCCAGAAGGTTGAATTCTATGTTATGTCTTTAAAAGACAATGTCATCCTAGGACTCCCATGGCTCCAAGCAACTAATTCAACTATAGACTGGACCAAAAGAACCCTCTCCATTGATGAATCCCTTGACGAGTCCAGACTCCTCTTTTCCTTCCACAAAGCTGATGTAAAATGACACGACTCTACCTACCAACCCCCTGTTGAGAATTCTGGTATTTCATATTTTAATATTCAATTCCTGATACCAGATTCTAGAGCAGTCTATGACCTTATCTTTATGCTATCCATATTACTCACCATTATTAGATAAGCTACCCTTATCTTTGGTCTAGACTATGACATCATTGTGTCATAAGATGTGATACATGTTTTATTATATGTTTTACATTCTCTTATATGTTTCATCTCTGAAACATGTGTCATGTACATCAGTGTTTCATCACTGAGTAGTATATAAGACATGGCCTTAAGCCTGTCTCAATAATGATAACAATTACTTTCGTCCTTCGCTTCCTTCCCTCACTCAGATCCTCTGAGGATATTGTTTGATCCGTCCACTATCCTCATTCTCTGAGACATCTCTCTATGTGTTCTCACACTAGAGATATTCTTTGTTACCAACCATCAACCCATCAGTGTGTATCTCCCACTGATTCATTACCCTTTTTGCCCCTGCATAATCAGGTTATCCTGATACCCCCTACCCGTCCTCCACAACACATCAATGTGGACGCTGTCACCAATTCTTGCCTCTATGAATACAACCAATTGGAGGAAGAATCTGCCTTTATCAACAGAGCTCAAGAACATCAAACTATCCAACGGATTGTTCAATACAGATCCTGCTTTGCCCCTATGGGATCTTCTATCTTCACTTGCCTCACCACCATGACAGAATTAACCCTTGCTGCCAAAGCTGCCAAACCAAAAATCACCCTTCCCCCAGAATATTCCAAGTTCTCTTCTGTTTTCTCAAAAGAAGCAACCAACCATGTCCCCCCTTCTCGACCCTATGACCATGAAATTAACTTGACCAACTCCTTCTCTCCAAAGATTGGGAAGCTTTTCCCTCTCTCCCTGGACGAACGGAAAGCCACTGAAGAATTCCTTGATAAAAACCTTTGCGCTGGGAAGATTCGCACCTCGAATTCCCCCCAAGCAGCCCCTTTCTTCTTTGTAAAAAAGAAAGATGGAGGACTCTGCCCTTGCCAAGACTATATATCCCTCAATGAACACACTATCCAAGATGCCTATCCCCTTCCACTTATCTCAGACCTCATCAACAAGTTGAAAGATGCAAAGACTTTTACTAAGTTTGACATCCGATGGAGATATAACAATGTACAAATCAAGGATGGGCATCAATGGAAAGCAGCCTTCATCACCCACAAAGGACTTTTCAAACCAACTGTCATGTTCTTCGGTCTCACCAACTCCCCCCCCACCTTCCAACAGTTTATGAATGACTCTTTCCAGGATTGCTGAAGGATGGTTAGTCATCTACATGGACGACCTCCTTATCTTCTCCCCAGACTTTGCCACTCACAAAGAACACACCAAACATGTACTTCAACAAATGACAGAACTAGACCTACATTTCAAGTTAGAAAAATGTAGGTTCACCGCTGATGAAGTAGACTATCTTGGCATGATCGTAAAACCCAGACAATTGGCCATGGACTCTGTCAAGCTTGATGGCATTGCCAGTTGGCCCACCCCAACCAAGGTTAAGGATGTACATTCCTTTCTTGGTTTTGCCAACTTCTACCGTTGTTTCATTCCCAATTACTCCAATGTTGCTCACCCCCTCATTGACCTCACCAAGAAGAATCTCCAATGGAACTGGACCTCTGCCTGTCAAACCTCCTTTGATTTCCTAAAAACCCTCTTTTTATCCAAACCAAACCTCCATCTCCCAGACCTCTCTTCCCCTTTTGCTATCACCACTGACACTTTTAAATACACGTCCGGTGCTATGCTCCTTCTGTTATGATCAGTACATATATTCTCATACCCCTATGTTCGTTGGACTCATTGTTTTCCACATATCCCAACAGACAATTCTTGCCCTTCACCCTTATCTCGTGCCACTTACTCATTCTTGCTTCTGATTCACGCACGAGACTTCTTATCTTCTCTGTTCTCACATCTTTATGTTTCACCTCTTCACAGAAGCGTTCGATCACGCTTCCCTTCCATTCTTTTGATACACATGTTTCCCTCATGTTCATGCTTCTCTTCCATTCTGCCACACTGTGTGTTGACCTTATGTCTTTCATCTCCATTTCTACCCTATGTCCATTTCTCCATTTGTTCCCAGATCATTAGATACAGTCACAACATGTACATACCTCCAGTACGTACTCAAGTCTCGATGCCACCACCAGAGAACTCCAGTCTAGTTCTCTTGGTGCTTTCCCCTCAAGTGCTATAAGAAGGACTCTTTTGGCCCGACAAGCCTTCTTCTACACTTTTCTCTCTGAGTCCAAGTTCTCTGTTGGCAATCTAAGAAGCTACGCTCTTAAGGGTTATTTCACCTTCAGACTGATTCCAATGGGGATTGACACCCCTGCTCCTACCTCTCCCAGTCCTTCTCCCAAGCAGAGCAAAAGTATGACATTTACAGCCAAGAACTCCTCGCTGTCATCTGAGCTCTGAAGTCCTGGTGACATTATCTTCATGGTTCCCCATTTCTGAAACAACCCTAGAGCATAGCTCCTTAGGTTGCCAACAGATCCTTTGACTCGTAGAGGAAGCGTAGAGAATAGGCTTGTCAGGCCAATAGAGTCCTTCTTATAGTGCTTTAGGGGTAAACACCAAGAGAACTAGACTAGAGTTCTCTGGCGCTGGCATTGAGCCTTAAGTACCTACTAGAGGTATATACATGTTGTGGTCGTATCTAACGATCTGGGTACAAAAGGAGAAAAGGGCATAGAGTGAAATGGAGATGAAACATGTGAGGCCAACACATGGTGTGGCAGAATGGAAGAGAAGTATAACATATGTGAAACATGTGTATTAAGGGAATGGAATGGAAGCATGATCAAACACTTCTGTGAAAAGGTGAAACATAGAATGTGAAAGCAGAGAAGAGAAGAAGTCTGGTGTGTGAAATGGAGTGAAGGTGTGAGATGACTAGGATGCACGAGACAAGGGTGAAGTGTGAAGAGAAGAGATTGTCTGTTGTATATGTAGAAAACATTAAGTCCAACAAACATAGGGGTACAGGAATATACTGATCATAACACTGATGACCCCCTCATTCTCCAAGCTCTTCAATCTATGGACGGCTCCATTCAGAGGCTCCAGCCTTTCATTCCTGCCTCTCCGACTGGCAACACAAAGCTGGCATTCTTACCTATAAAGGCTGCGTGTATGTTCTCCATGACGACTCTCTCCGATGCTCTATCCTTGAATGTTGCCATGATCATGAAATTGCTGGTCACCCCAGATTCCTCAAAACTCACCAACTCATCACCACCAAGTTCTGGTGGCCTGGACTCGCCTCCTATGTTCGCAAATATGTAGAAGGTTGTGCTATCTGTCAACAGAACAAATCTAACACCCATTTTACCATACCCCCACTAACTCTGATTAAGTCCTCAGCCTCTCGACCCTTCCAACAAGTCTCTTGTGATCTTATCACCAATCTTCCCCCCTCCTCTGGCTTCAATTTCCTTTTGGTCGTGGTAGACCATGGGCTTACTAAGGGGGTAATTCTCTGCCCCACTAAGAAGTCCGTTTCAGCCAAGGGAATTGCCTCCCTCTTTTTCCACAAAGTCTTCCTTTATTATGGACTTTACGACAAGATCATCTCTGACCATGGCCCCCAGTTTGCCTCTGCCTTCACCAGGGAACTTGAAAGACTCTTAAACTACAATCTCTCCCTTTCCACAGCCTACCATCCTCAGTCCAATGGAGAAACCAAACACGTAAACCAAGAAGTCAAAACCTACCTCCACATCTTTTTCGGATCTATGTACATAACCCTTCCTCCTGGTCTGAACAGATCTCCCATGCAGAATTTGCTCATAATCACTGTCCCCACTCTGTCACCAGACAATCTCCCTTCTATCTCCAAATGGGATATGAACTCTGTGCCCTTCCTTCTTTAATCTCTGAATCTTCTATTCCCACAATTGAATCCCATCTAAAGACCCTCTCCGCCACTTGTGATGAAGCCCTCACAGCCGATGAACTTGCCCGACAAGTCATGCCCTCCCACACTTGTTGTAACTTCACACCTTTTGCCAAAGGAGACAAAGTCTGGCTTGAAGTCAGAAACCTCAAACAATCCATTGCCAATCCTAAGTTTGCCCCTAAATGAGAAGGCCCTTTTACCATCACCAAAGTCCTTTCCCCTATTGTCTACCAACTCCGCCTTTCTAAAACATGGAATATCCACAACACGTTCCATGCTTCTCTTCTTTCCCCTTACAAAAAAAACCTCATTCATGGAAGGAACTTTCCTGCACCTCCTCCTGGCCTTATCGCCAGCGAAGAAGAATATGAAATAGAAAAGATCTTACAATACTGTGGATCTCAAACTAACTGTTCCTTCCTGATCCGGTGGAAAGGATATTCGACCAAAGAAGATTTCTGGGTCCCAGAATGGGACTTAAAAAATGCGAAGTCTGGGCTCACGAACTATAAGAAACTTCATCCCTCCATATTCCCTCTCTAACCCATTACTCATCTCATTTCTTCTTTCCTACAAAGAAACTCCTCTTGCTACTATGACCTCTTCAATTTCTACTATCTCTTCTCTCTCTGAACTTGAATCCTCTGCCCTTACCCCCTCATCTTCCACTGTCACCACCACCTCCCCTCATCACAGAATACTGTCTGTTGATGTACCCCTCCATGCCCACTGGACTCATGATGACTTTCCCACCACTGACAATCTTACCAAGCTCATCCGTTCCATGCACAACCCCAGTCTCTCTGCTGCCATCGACTCCTTCCTCAATGTAGGATCCCCCCTTTATACTCTTTACCATGCTTTCCTCAGAAACTCCTCCCTTGACCAATACACCGGTTGCATCCACCACAGTCAAAAGGATGTAGAAGGATACCTATTAGTCACTCTCTATTAGTTAGGCATGCTCGAATTCCTCAAAGACATCAATCGCTATCTTCTGGAATTATCCTTGACTTCCAAGTTCCCTTCCTCATATCACTCCACTTTGGCCAGGAATCCTCATTCCAACTCCAACTTCTCCCCTAACACAGCTTGTACTCATCTTAATTCCTATTGGTCTGGCGGAAACGGATCTGTTCCCCTGGTCTCCACTCATTCCTGCTACAATGAAGCTTGCTTTTCCTGCAGACAACTTGGCCACATCTGTCCTAACTGTTTTTCCTTCCAATGCCCCCATTGCCTTAGGTGGAAACCCAGCCACACCTCCCATGCTTGTCCTCTTTGTCATCCCTCCCCTCTATCTTCTCACCCCTCTTCACGAGGATCTCATTCCTCTTCATCCTCTCAAGGATCTCATTGTGCTCTACCAATCCCTCCTCCTCCTCCTCACTCCCCTTCTCCTGAATACAACAATTATAACAACTACTCCAACACTGCCATTGCCAACGTGACTGGATCCCCTTGTGGTGGATACCTTGACTTTTGAGAGATGTCTTCGTCATGGACTTGACTCTAGTACGGGGGTAATGTTACGATTTGTTCTTTCCTCGTTATATTCAAACATTCTTGTTTGTTACCTCACGTTCTATTCAGTTCTATCATGTTCTCCCTTATCTCACTTCTTTCTTATCTCTCATCTTATGCCTCAACTTCTTAAACTTTCCATGACCTTCTTCTGCCTTCTCTTCGCTTTGTCATTCTCTCTTCCAGAATGTATATAAACCCTAAGAACTCGACCTGTATTCCTAAGTTAGACCTTCTTAGGAATACATCTTTCTTCACCTCCTGGAATCTCTATGAGTCCTTGTCTTACTCTTGAGTAGATGCTTACCTTGAACCTTTGAAACCTCCTTGACAGAAGGAGTTATCTTCAAATGTTTCCTTATCAAAGGAATGAACCTTCAACCCTTTGAACTAAGGATACATTTGGCCCTACCCAGACCAACCATAACAATAAATCACTAAGTGCATAAAATCAAGATGATGTCAAATTAAGCATGGACACTGGCCCATCATAGCAAGGAAGCTCGAAATGTGGGACAGCCATAATCTCACATGGATCATTGGGGTTCAGGCGCTCAAATAGAAAGCATTGGAGGAGAATTATGAAGTTGGGAATGGTGAGTTCTATGGCTAATGCATGCACAGTCCTAGCGTGTTTAGATTCTATGTAGTCACACATGTAAAAACACCATTACAAATGAAAAATATGCAAGAACATACATCGATTTTGTGATAGCTCAACATCTGCTGCAAGCATGGTTGCTCCTTGGTCTGCTTCCTCATCCTTGTTGTCAGCTGCAAGACTTGCAGAAGGGCGGTTTGAAACACCTTGTGTGGTGCCATCTGTGGGAGCAGTGCCAGGATTGTCTGCAGATGTAGTAGATGGAGCCATTTGAGCTTCAGTGGTTGGAACTTGAAATCAGCCGTTAAGTAGTCTACATTCAATAATAAACTACATACCTATTAAGTTGAGGGCACTTGATAGGCATGTTCCATTGAGCATACCATGACAGGCAAAGTTGGTTCATGCAGCTGAGAGCTTGTCAAGTCACTGGTTAGTAACAAGGATCTGACCAAGAGCCTTGTGCTTGTTTGACCGGCGGTATGGTTTCTTTACTGCAGTGATATGCTTGTTCTCTGTTATTGATGAACAGAGTCCATTTGGTGTGCCAAAGAGTTTGATTAGCTTAGGATAGTGCTTTATAGAATGCTGTCAGGGGAGTGAAAATGTTGAAGCAACACCAGTCATCTTGAAAACTTCCCAGTCACGGTGGAAGCATTTGATTGCATCACTGATGCTGCTCAGTGCAGAGTCAGTAATGATGTTTCAACAAACAAGATAGCAAATTCCATGAATGCACAGAAAGTGCATAGGATATCATCTGGGACATAGCCTTCTATTGCTGCAATGTAAACCTTATCATTTTGTTATGAAAAATGAAAAACAAAATCCATGACTGGGATGGACAAACCTTCATCAGTGCCTTGGAATCATTACTGGTCCACTGTTTGAATCCCTGGCCCTGTGGGAAGTGATGGAGGCCAGTAAAAGGTGCAATAGTGGCTGTTACAATCGGTATATTCCCATACCCCTATGTTCGTTGGACTTATTGTTTTCCACGTATCCCAACAGACAATTCTTGCCCTTCACCCTTATCTCGTGCTACTTACTCATCCTTGCTTCCAATTCATGCATGAGACTTCTCATCTTCTCCGTCTTCACATTCTATGTTTCACCTCTTCACAGAAGCGTTCGATCATGCTTCCCTTCCATTCTTTTGATACACATGTTTCCCTCACGATTATGCTTCTCTTCCATTCTGCCACACCGTGTGTTGGCCTTATGTCTTTCATCTCCGCTTCTACTCTATGCCCTATTCCCCATTTGCTTCCGGATCATTAGATATGCTCCAAACATGTACATACCTTCAGTAGGTACTTAAGGCTCAATGCCACCACCAGAGAACTCCAGTCTAGTTCTCTTGGTGCTTTCCCCTAAGTGCTATAAGAAGGACTCTTTTGGCCTGACAAGCCTCTTCTACACTTTACTCCTGAGTCCAAGTTTCCTGTTGGCAACCTAAGCAAGCTACGCTTCAGGGTTGTTTCAGTGGCAATACTATTGTAGAATGTTCAGTGACAAACAGCAGAAAGTAGAGTAATAACATGTACTGTCTATCAATGTTGTCCATAATGCACTCTGCTTGTCGCGTTGATCCTGATGTTAGTAGGATGAACTTCTCTACCCAGTCTACTAAGTGATCTTTAAAAGTTCCCTTGATGAGCTGGTGGAGTATATCCAGAGCGATGAGTTGATGTATGTTGGCATGAGAGAAGTCATTTGTGAATGGCTAGAAAAAAACAAAAATAAACCAGTGTTGCTGATTCACCATATGAACGAAATAGAGGATAGAGAATACATACAACAAGGTCACCAACAATACCAAATTCATTCCACATTTGATCCAACATAGCATTCTGAAACAAGGTCTCAGTCAACTGCTGACAATGGTTTATAGTATCTGGGTCTGAATCAAGTGTACCACATGCTGCAATACAGCTGCAATAAGTATTGTCAACACTAGTGTCTGCCACGCAGTGGCTCTTCCAACAGTAGAGTGACAGACTTACCATACACACCAGCAATGAACAATGCAGGCCAGCAGCACCTGCTCCTCATAATCAGCTATATATGGGCCAAGCCCATATATTGTTTTTTTGGAAATGTCCATCACCATAGTGAACGATCTCAGGTGTTGTCATTTCTGGTTGTAGGCTTTGAAGGATCACAGACAGCGAGTTGTGAAACAGTTGGCGACAGAACATTTGAAATTCCTTGTCTGACAAATGCTCCCTGGTCACTTGATAGATAGAGTCAGTACATGTATAGGCAAGTTCAACAATACAACTCACTTTTTGGAATGGCAAGAAATCCAATAACAGCAATGGCATCTTGATGCCCCCGGCAGATGGTATTATGAACATTGCTGATCAACATATAGAGTGGGTAATATTTGTTGTTACCAGTTGCGACAGATACAGTAGTCTTGTCACTTCCCAAAATCACCAGAACGAAAGTTGATCCGTGCATTGTTGGACTCTCTTCAACTATTTTATCCTAGGTAATAGTAGTGTAAGGTGCTGAGTCAAGCCTAGTATAAACTTGAAATTAGCTTACCGCTTGGAGCCATGCCCAATCTCCAGACATAAAGTCTTGATATTGCTGTTTGTCATTGTCAACTTGGAATTCCTGGTAGGGCACATAGTCAAAATATTCTTTGAAGTCTGGGTTTGCCAGCATGTCATGAATGTAAGTGAGGGGATCACGAAACCAGACATTGAACGATTGGTCCATCCATGGCAGCTGGTTTGGTGGTGGCTGATTGCCTGAATACTTGATGGAGAGCTTTGACCATTTTGTGCGAGCTAATGGAGTGTTGTCGATAACACTATATAGATGTTTCGCACTTGTAAACAGAGGCATCTTGCACTGTGGATTACTAGGATCCACCTTGAGTAGAGTTGCTGCCCATACTGTACTGTATGTCCATAAGGGCATCAATTTGTCCTGCGCTTATCTGAGTACGTCAATATAGGAGGTCGGCTGTTTCAAATTGGATATGATTGACATAAGGAGTCCAATCATTGTCTGATGCAGTATGAAGTGGCTCGGGTTGTGCATTAGGTGGAAGGAAATTTCCTTGCACATCATAAGGTTGTCCTAAAGATGCCAAAATTTGTCAGTAGTTACTTGAATGAGAAATGGTGTGACTTTACCATTCAAATAAGGATGAAATACTGATGCAAGGCCCCACCCATCCTCAACTCTTCATGTGTTTGCTGATCTGGAAAATTCTTGCCCTCATTTCCAGCTTGGGATGGTCCAGGAAAGGACAGATATATCAGAGAGTTCGGGAGTGGAGAAGATGGGGGATGTATCGGAGGGCTTCAAGGAGGAGAGAGCAGTGGATTCCTGTATCACTGACTATTAACTGGATGGGCCGCCAGACTGTGCTTGGTTTGACCACCAGGAGTCTTGAACCACTGATTATATCCTGGATGCTTGCATGGAAGTTGCAAGGAAACATTTGCAGTGTGCACACCTGATCTTCGAGGGAGCATTGTGGTACTACAGTTGACTCCCTCGTAACCCATACCTATTGGGAATGGCTATGAGGTATGGGTTATGAGGGAGTATGGATTCTGCGAGACAGCACATATAGACAATAAGAATTATGTATGTATATGTACATCAATCTAGGATAGTAATCACTATGATTCTTAAAGTGATATGAATAGTAGCATCTACTTGGCGGCAAGATTTGGAGGGAAATAACTAGTGATCTTTGTATCGTTCATATTCCGCATCCATAGTGTATGTGTCTCACGCCCAAATGCGCCCAACATTGCCTCACACTTGCAAGCATATTCACTATCAATTCCCTGCGTGTACTTGAGTAAGACACAAACTGCCTGAAGTGCCTCTGTCCGTGTTTGAGTTGGAGCAGCATCAATGGGTGGGTCTGAGTTGTTGTCCATGCCCTCACGAGCCTTCTTTGCATCCATGACAGCTTCATAGATGTCCTGATCAGTTGCATCGTATATATTGTGTGCTTCGTAAGCTGGGTTGAGAAGCTCAGCGATGGTCATTCGGTTTGAACGCTGGAGAACCCCGGTTGACTCCAGATCATCCAGAGCATGTTCAACATTCTTTTCAGCCTCCAAAACAGGGTCGTCCAAGCTGGGAGTCTGACTTGCTGTTGAGTCCAAGGTAGTGGTGACATCATGGTGCACAAGTGAGGAAATGGTAACTGTAGGATTGGTCGATGGTGACTTGGAGTTTGCCGCATCCATGTTGCTGAGTAAAATCCCAGCCTTCCGCCAACAGTTCCAGATTGTCATCATATCCACTTCATTCCATGCTTCATTGGCAAGGCTCATTGCTTTGAGTTGGTCAATGTCATAGATTTGTGATGGCATGATGGAACCTTCATAGCAGTCAACAGCACGATGAATGAACTTGGAATGATAGTGCGCTTTGAAGCAATGGATGATGCCTTGATCGTTGGGTTGGATGTGCACTGTCAAGTTTGGCTCAAAATTTTCCACATGGATGTTGGTGAGAGTATCCAGTACGACATGGCCTGAAAAATTATCCTGCAAAAGCAGAATGTTTCAGCCTTCTTTTTGAAGCTCTGCATCCCAGTCTTGCAACCACTCTTGATAGATTGTGGCTATCATCCATGCCTTCATGTTGTTGTAGTAGTTGAAACCATGTTGCCGCCCTGTCCTATTTCCAAACATCCATGGTTTGTATGCCTTACCAATGATAAGCAGAGGGAGCTTGCATGAGCCGTCTGCATTGGCCACCAAAAGATAAGTGAGTCTGGTTTTTTTCCCCTTGACACCAGCTTGCTGCTTGTCACAGAGTCCACGGTCAGGAGGCATACTGTTTGATTCTGAGGCTGAGTTTATTAGCCAACAGAAGAGAAGAGAACATACACATAGAATAATCCAGTTTCATCACCGTTGAATATGTCTCGTCGTGCATAGCCACTATTGTTGACCAGTGTCTGAAGTCACTGCCACTCCTTATTGACAGTGTCCGACTGTGCAGAGGCAGCTTCCCCATGACGTTTCATTTGCTTTAGGCCAACCCGAAGTTTGTACCGGGTCAGCCATCCTTTACTGAGGCTGAGCCGCTCGTCTGTTGGCACACTGACCAAATCTGCATAAGTCCTCCACTTCTGACGAAGGACCTCACCCGTAAGCAAGAGATCATCGGCCATTGCTTTCGAGACCCAAAGGTCAAGCATATCTGTAACTTCTGGATGCAGTGTCTGACGAATTCATTTGACTGAATGGGACAACTCTCCACTGGCCTCATACTCCGTTTGCCAGATCACCTCATGCTTAACCCATGCTGATATTCTTGGCTGAGTGAGTCGAAGTGACGGATAAATCTTATTGAAATGAGCAGCTGTCTTTGTCTGGTTCTTGCCATTTTTGTGATGCCAGTTCAGAATTTCTATCCGTTGCTCGAGTGTCACATTTTCCTTTTTCAGAGGTTGTGCAGGAGGTGTGCACTTCATTGGAGGCTCAGGTGAGTCTATTGCCTGTCTGGGACCTATAGCAGACTCAAACTCAGTCACCAGCATAGTAACTTGAGTTTTGAACCAAACCATACACTTGTATTTCTTTGATGGAGCAACTGTATGTGGTTCAGCAAGTTCTGTCAGCTTCTTCACAGTGGATTGCCCCTGTGGCCCAAACTCTTTGACACTGTGTTCATAGTCTACAGCTTTTGCCAACTCTTCAACCAGACACTCTTCATCCACCAAATTCCCAACTATGTCAAGCCACTCCTTATCTGTTTCCGAAATAGGTTGGCCAGCTTGTAGTGTGGCTTGAAGCACTGCTTTCCAGTCTTGTGTCTGATCCTGAAGCTTCTTTAGCCCCCTTTTAAGAACAATGAGGGTGGGAGGTTTCATCATGGTGTTCATGTGATGTTCGAAATCTTCCAATTGCTGCCACAAACCAATTATGTATATAATACTGGCATCACCCGGAGCACCGGCCTGGCAGTAACATATGGGTTATCACCCTTCAAATGGCTATGGGTTATGGGTTATGGGTTATGTACATAGAATTAGTGCATACCAACTTGGGAATTGGAAAAAGGTATGGGTTAGAAGGGAGTATGGGTTATATGGGGTATGGGTTACAAGGGAGTCGACTGTAATTCCACTGGCTTAGCATTCCCAAGGTTCAAGAGACTCATTGAGTTATGTATTTATTTGCACTCAGGGCAACCAGACATACAAAAGGGTGTTTGAATTTGAACCACAACCTTTGCAGCTTCACTCCATACATAAACCTTCTCAGCCTTACATACTTGGCCATCAAAGCAACTTGATTATTCCTAATGAGTCCTCGACGTACTTGTGCAAAGAATGCAACTGCTCACCCTGGAGCCATTGTCCCTGCATCGCAGGGCAAATAACAGACCAAGGCAGAAAAACAGGCAGACAACAACTGTGCAGCAGCAGAGTGAGCTGCAGCTGAGAAAGCTGAGCAAGATCATGTAATCACTATTGCCAAGATGGTTATGGAGCTGTGAGCAAAAGAACAGAATGCTGCCATACCTGTGAGTCACGCAAACTTCAAATTTACTCTGTCCATCTTGACTGATGGAATTACAGGAGATCCCAGGGCAAGTATCTGGAACAAATGGAACAAGTTCCTCCCTTAATAGTGCATTGACCAATGTGGTGGTTGAGCAAGGTCAGTAGCAAAGTGTCTGTGAGGAAACAAGCACTCACAGTTTTCATAGGTGATAAGCATCAGATACCATCTAGCTTTGTGCAGGCATTAGCCACAAATGCAAAAACCAAAGAGGGCACCAAAGGCGTCACTCAAGGTGATGATCACTGAAGCCAGCAAGACGATCACTAACAGCACCAGCAGTGATGGAACCAAATTGCATGGCACCAAGGCACCAAACTGTGTGTCACAATATCTAAAGTGGGTACTCGCATGTCACATCCACAATGTTACTTCTGTTAGGGACTGTGCAACTCCTGAGGGAACTCCAGAACTCCGGAGTTCATGCGGATGGATAGGACTTCAGCTTCAGCTTATGTGCTGCACCCTTGCTGTTGTTCATGTCCTGTATTTCAGAGCAAAGAGGAACAGAGGAGATGGAAGAACAGGAGTTTATCTTAGTTGATAATCAAGCTACTGTACATGGAGTATCTAAGAGTATATATACGGAGGAGAGTACAGCATTAATAATAGGATGACTGAGACAGAGGTTGGAGAGTAGGAAAGCTGGTGCTGCACTCCAGTGAGATGAATGCCAGAGCTGTGTATGCACAGGTCGGAGGTATCTAAGAATTGGAGCTAAACTAAGTATGGAACAAGGAGTATCATAAGTAGAAAGTGTCAGAGAGGATTAGTCAGAATACAGAGGTCCAGAGGAACGGAGATACATATAGACAGAGAACAAACTGGAGATCGCTCCTGAGGAGTGGAGTTGTGCCTGGAGGGCCACAGTGTGCTAGGAGTTGGCATGGTATATGACAACTTCTCACTGAGTCCACACTGTCATTCATCAACCTGTTGGTTGCTGACTACAAATCCAACTGTGACAGGAAGAAGTCCCTTTCTGGTACTGTCAAAGGTTGGGCTGCGCTCATCAACAAGAAAACATATTCAAAGGGTTCCATGAGTACAACACCTAATCCATCTGCATCTGGTGCTCCAACTTCTAGCCGGGCTACAAAAGTGAATACTCTGATGACTACTAGTACTCAATGTTCTGGGACAGATGCTGGTATCACAACTAAATTTGGTGGCTTCAACCTTGATTCTGATGTGGAGCAAGAGACATCGCCTTTCAAGAACAAAAAGGGAAAGTTGAATGATAATTTTGCACTAGTGCATATTTGTGTACTTGATACAAGATTATAGACACTCACCAAACTGACCATCTTAGGTTGTTTACTCCAGTCCTGACAGTGATGTTGAGATTGAAGAACCTAGTAAAATTCCGCCATGGTATCCTCAGGCTCAGAGTCAGCCTCGTGTTTCCTTCACTCGTAACAGCAGTGTCAAGTCTGAGGCTAGTCAAATTCCACCCTGGTATCCTCCAAGTCAGCCTCATGCCCCCTTCACTCGTAACAGCAATGTCGAGATTAAGGGTAGTGAAATTTCGCCATATCCTCCTAGTCAGCCACATTTTCCCTTCACTCATCATGGTAGCATCAAGATTGAGGGTAGTCAAATCCCATCCTGGTATTCACCTTGTGTTCCCTTGGCTAACAAGAGAAAGATGGAGGAGATTGATCCAGACAGCAAGCCCGAAGGCGATGAAACTGTTGAAAGTGATGGTATGCAGGTTGATACTGATGCAACATGCAAAATACGAACCACAATGTTGGTGAGTCCTTTTTGCTTTTTTTTTGTATCCCTGTGTGTTCTTACACCATGCCAGATGTCAGTCAGTGTCACAGTCATGGAAGATGCTCAGCCGGTTTCCAAGAAGACCAAGACCAAGGCAGGTGAAGAGACTCAGGTTGAAATGGGCACCATTATGAATTCGGTGGATGCCATTGAAAGCAATAAGACTCGAACTGTGAGCACTGAGTCCAAATTTCACAGTGAATACAAAAATAGCAATCTTTCTGTTCCTGCAGATCACAAATGGACGAACATGTTCATGGACACTGCCATTCTCTGGGCAGGAGGACAACTGAACATTTGGTCAATTCCTAACGAGAGACCCTGGCAACAGCACTGCAGGAAATATTTTCTGTTGTCTATCCAGTCATTCAATATCAAGTAATGGTTCACAGTGCTGTATTTGGTGTTGTACATTGTCACCCTCATTCCTTCTTTACATCCTCTCATTTCCCTTCACTGAAATATAAATAGGCGTGGCAGCACCTGCTTGAATGGTGCAGTGAATTCAGATCTACTGCCCTTGTTATGGCCATTCATTTCTTCTGGGAACTTGTCAATGTTCATGCAGAGTTGACAGACCCCGATGTATGTAGTAGTCCAAGAAGTTGCTGGAGATTTGATTTCGGCCCCCCATTTCCCATTCACACATGGAGATTGTGATGAACTGGATCCTGCTCACAACTTTCATTCAGGATTCATTCTGAAACTCATTGCAACTGCTGATTTGAGCAAAACAACCAGTGCTGTCGATGTTCAGTCCTTAGAAACTGTGAAGCTGTGAAAAGGCTATGGTTTGGAGTGTGTTGTTGCCCTTGCAGCTGCTGTGGTAAAATTTTCTTGTGCTGCTTGATTTGATGTACTGACTGTATTGTTATCAAAGCTCGAGCATGCATTCACCCTTGTTCATGATGGCACCATTGATGTACAGGATGCCGTGAAGGAAATGGCAGAAAAGAAGGGAAAGATCACACTGCCAAAGACACTCAACAAGGCGACTGGAAACATGAGCAAAGGCACATCCATGTTCTCTGTGGGTAACTGGGGCAGCGAAACACAATTGTATGCTATCTCGGTCACGAAGAAGGGTCCTGAAAATACTGCTGACATCATTACCTCTGCATATGCATTGCTTGACTATGGCCCCACCAATTCTAGCTCCTCTGACGCCAATACCATTGATCCACGTGCTTTACTTTGGTATTTTTTTTAACTTGGTCCGTACTATAGGAATTAACTAACATGTTTTCCTAGATCTCATCTAATTGCTCATACAGCTGAGCAGCCTGGTTCGGGTCATGAGTATTTGGCCTGATTCTAATCACTCTTCCATGCTGATCAGCCTGTTCATATCCACCTTCCACTTTTGCCAAGATTCAACCACTTTAATTACCCTGTTTCGTACCTATTGTCTTTTTCCAGCAGACAATATGGTGCATCCTGTGCTACTTTTTCTACTTTTCCCCCTTGAGATGCCTCCATCCTAAGTACAAAAAGTACAAAGTTTTAATGGACAATATAGCACATCTTGTGCCACTTTTTCTAATTTTTCCCATTGAGCTGCCTGATCACAAGTGTGAAAAGTGCAATAAAAGCAACATACAAGTCAGATCCAAGAAAATGAGTGGCCTTGAGCAATTTGTGCAGCCTTGCACCTCAATGTGACAAAGTGCTGACAAATTGTTGAAAAAGTCTGGATAAGGCCAGATAAGGCCGTGAGTAAAGTACTGATTGACAGAAATGAAGGTCCGAGGCAGAGTGGAGCGGAGCTGTACGACTGGAGTTGACCAGAGCTACAGTAATCAGTACAGATTAAATAAGGGAAACTAACCTCAGCTGCTGCCTAGATGGGCAGAAACAACTGAGGTGTTCATACAGTGAGGTGTAAAACTGTTGCAATACCTAACCCCAAACCAGGGCATGAAGTGCCCTGCAATCACTTGTGGGAATTTCACTTTGCTTTGGTGGGAACAAATAACATACAAACCCTTAGCTACAACATTGTCCCCAGGGGCATGTGATTTTGCTTACATACTGCAAAGATACATCCATTTCAAAACACCAATACCATTGCAACAGTTTTGCACCTTTTGCTTTCCAGGGTATATTAGTACTTGGTATAGCCTCCCTTTGCCTTGATAACTGCTTCAATCCTTCTAGGCATGCTCTCTATCAACTTCTGACACTCTTCAACTGCTATCCCCTCCCAATCAACCTGAACTCTCTCCC
>JBBPNN010000442.1:0-24194 GCA_038090935.1 Hortiboletus campestris
ACATTGCAATCACAACGTTTTTATAACAATATTATTGTAATCTAAAGGTCCTATTTTGGTATTGCAATCCCTTGCAATATATTGAAATAAGTATTACTTATTTCCGACAAAGCGCAGCCTATAACCACAGTCGGCGCTCACCAACCGGGTGAGAACGCCTTCCTGACTGACCCAAATGCCCTCGTGCCATCCATGGCGCTTCTTCCTCACCTTCCTCGCCCTCCCCGTCCTCTTCCTCCTCTACCTCTACCTCACCTCCCGTCCATCCATCTCCGACCTATTCTCCACGACCGCCAAGCTGCCCAAACTCCCCGACGAAGCAAGCCGCGTGGTTAGCGCAGTGGGAGACCCTACCCTCGATGAGGCAGGGGAGGTCGCGCCAGACAAGCGTACGCGCGCGGTTCGATCGCCAGGGCCGGCGAACTTCGGGGTGCGCGTGGGGGGTCGGCGAATAGGGGATGGGAGTCGAGGCTAAAAGTGCTGCGAAAAGAGTATCCACCCGTCGTGTTTTCAAAGGTACGTCCGAGGACCGGTCCATCCTGCGCACGCTAAAAGACTCGATGACTCGATTATCGGTCGTACTGCCCAGTTACTGCCCGTGAGTGTTGGCGTTGCCAGGGCGACGCTTCAGAGACTCGGATCAATTGAAAACAAACACAACACACTGCAGGACAATGATAGTCCGGTGACGGTACTTGGGAGGGACCCCTTTTCCCAATGGTTTGGAAACCTGGCCCTTCGGGTCCAGGAATACGAAAATGACCGCAAACAAATTTCCAGTCGAATGTAATGTACAAAAAAAGATCTGTTCTTACTCACGTTCTTCTACTAGACGTGTAACAGTTACAGTAATCCATCTCAAGTAAGGTGCTTGGTGGCAGCGCCGCCCCCTAGTAAAAAATTACAATGGGAACCAATTCTCCCAAAACTCTTTGTCTAGCGCAGCTCCGGGGTTCATGGACTTGCGAAGGCGCTCACTGTGTGTCGTGCCACCCTTGTAGATCTTCGGCCAGTCATCAGATGCCTGCAAAATGCCCTCCCACGCAGTCTCTCCATCCATTACCGGAACCAAAAATTTGGGAGAGGCCGGAGACCCAAAAGTCATATGTGCGGTAAGAGCTGGCCCCACCCGAAGATTCATGGTGTACGAGCTCGAGCGCAGAGGTATTTGCGGCAAGCGAGAAAAATAGTCGAATGATGGGAATGTCGGCGAAGGGAGATATGACTCCAAATTCGCGAGGGTCCAGGTTGCGGACAGATTGCGCCATTGATTTCCTATCATTCCGGTCATTCTTGACTTGGAAAAGGATGACCCCGATCTTTTCCGGACGTATTTCATCACCATCAAACAAAAAGGGAATGATCCCATCCATACTACGCTGACTGTTCCCGCATAAGATTGCAGCACCTCGGGCCATCAAACGCATGAGGTAATCGACCTTGACTATCGCGTGCGGGTGAACTTTGATGAAATGGGTAAAGTAGACCTTGCTATCATTGAATTGGTCGGCAAGAGATGTCTTGAGTAGCTCCACGCGCTCTGATGTGAAGGACCATCCATAGGAGGCATGGACGTCAACATGGTTGTCGGAGACAGTAACGGGGGCGCGAAAGAGGGATCCCAGCAGTCCAGTGATACTGCACCACCTCTGTCCGGTCGGAGGTGAACCATGTAATGTGTCAGCGGGTCCGACTGCCTTGTCGCGCGCGATGGTGAATAATAGTACCGCTATCAACTCTCCTACCTCGCCTTTGTTCACTAAAAATCCGTCTAGAATATTCTGCAATGCCTGAGCAGGATTGAAGTTTCCACTGGTACTCATTATGAAGTATGCCGCCTCAGAAAGGACGGGTTCGGAGGGCGACGTAGTGACCATAGTCTCAACGCCACCAATCTTGAGAACGACCCGCAAGTGGGAATTGACTTGTTCCTTCTCCTTATCGGATACCTGCGAGATATAGGGTGCAGAGAGGAACTCGATGGGAACTCGCTGGGCAAGACAAGCAAGTTTTTGCGCGTCTGTGAGATCTTGGATTACATAGTTAGTGTCGCCCAACAACTTGTAGGCCGCGAACGGAATGATGTTCTCCCGATGTGGAGACTCGTAGTAATGGCGCCATTTACAGCAGAAGTCGGCGGGGGCCGAACGGAGTAAGCATTCAGTGCGTACAAGGGGCGTCCATATGATGTGAGGTGTGCCTCAGATGTAACTTGCCGGAGTGTGACCTGACTGGAGAGGTCTAGGCGCTTCGCAAACTGATCAAAACCAAGCTCATAGAAGGGCAACATGACTTCCCCTATGGACATCACTCTGCCTGACGGGTCACGGTTTGGGCTGCCAGTGGGGGTAATCGAGAATAATGTTCCAGAAGTCGAGAGAAAGAGCGTGAAGAGTGGTTCATTCAGGAGCCCTCGTAATGCGCGGCAAATCTCACCGAAGCGTGACCATCGATTATTGTCCGACGATGAGACCTTCGTCAGAGTGTGGACCTCGTCGAATGCGAGGACGACATAAGGACGACCGATCGATCGAGATTGGTCAACATGAAGGGCATCGAGCAGCGTTTGAAAGACCGCACGCAACGGAAAACTAGAGGAAGACAACAGTTCATCCATATCGTTATGGGATGACGATGACTCCAGGGCAGAAAAATATTTCTTATACGTGTCGTAATGATGGCGCTTTCATGTTTCGTGAGATAGGAGGAATTCAACAATGGGTGTTTCACACCTTGGCCTTGATTTTAACGCTTTCATAAAATTTCGTTCGACGTTCACCATGGGTCTGATGCTTCATACCCTCTTTCATGTACTCCCTAAACTTCTTAGTGGCACGGCCCTCTTGGAAACCTTTCACGACATCAGCTGTTCTGGGAAAATAACGCGTGAATGAATGCGCAGCTCCGAAGAAATGCATCTCTTTGCGACTGGCTTTCAACGAGATAATAATGTGCTGGTGTGTCGCCAGGAGGATATCCTGGATTTGAGAACAATCAGCTTTTAAAGGAAACAAAGAAGTGAGGTAGGGGGAATACCAGACTCGGTAGGAGTGCGTAGGTTAACGGAAATCACGAAGCGGAACTTGCTCATTTCATCGACGACGCGAGATTTGCCCATTCCGGAAGATTGAACGATGGCGCAGTATTTCGGATAAAAGACTCGACCTGGATCAGACTGGGAAGGCTTGTCGAACCACGTTTGCACATGATCCCAGAGGGCGCGCTCAGCATCTCCAACGTAATTTGCTTCCCAACCAATTTCAGCGGCTGGTCACGAAAATAGGTGAATAGAGTGTTTGAAAGCATGACGACTGCCTACCGAATGGTGAACCCTTGGAAGGTTCGACATTGCTCAAATCATGCTCTTCAAACAAAGCTGAAGGTTAGCACTGTTCCTGCACGGTCTTGGATTGATATTCACCTCGTCGAAGAAGTTCTATCATGCAGGCATTAGACATGCAATCAGCGGATTCAAACAAGTCCTTACTCAAAAGTCGCAGGTTTTTAAAACCATTCTGCACGCCATCGGCTATCATTTCCCGGATTGCGGGGTTGTTGTTTAGGAGAGTTTCACACTCGTCCATGTTTCGGTATTTCGTGAGGCAGCGACTTCCCAACTGCTTAAAGATCTCATAGAGGACGTAGGGGGCAGTCACGGAAGGTATGACTGGAAATTTTTGGCGAGTAACTTGATCCATTCGTGCGTGCTCCCCCTCCCCAAAGTCGTCAGGAACAAGTTCAAGGTTGGGGATTTCATCGGTATCCATGACGTTGGTTGTAGGGGATGAACGGCGCAATTCTGGGAGATGAGACCGGAAAATCTTGGGGAAGGACTGCATCCATTTGTTCGTGCTCCTGCTCAAAGTCACCAGAAACAAGTTCGAGGTTGGGGGCTTCATCGATCTCCATGGTGTAGTTGTGGACTAGTCGTGATTCAAACACCGCTAGATACTTGACAAATTGGATTACTAGGGGCAGTAAGCTTATATAAGCAGAGCGCCGTGTACTTTGTAGCCTTCCATATGAGGCAACGGGGGTGCGTTACTGCAGGGTCAAGCGTGCGAAAAAAGATTCAACGGCCTCCGGGCACTCCTGGACCGCAAGAAGTGCGGTTGTCACAGATTTTATTGGAAACGGGTGGAATAATTACAGTAATGTGGGGTTTCAAAGGTTTGACAAAAAAGCGTTGAAGTTGAGAGGAATCGTAGATGCGAATGAAAATAGGAGCCGTTGCTGAGTAAAAAACAGAGAATTCTAGAACAAGCTGACTAATTCGGATAATCGGACCGTGGTGATCGTTGGCGTCAATTTTGGATTTGAGACCTAGACCTTTCGGGTCCAGGAATATTGATTGTTGTCTAACTCATCTACCTACTTCCGCTCCGTCTTTGCCCAGCTCTTGCCCCCGAGTCTGAAAATCCATCGAACGCTACAGAGCCAAACGTGCGTCCCTTCCATTAGTCCACGTCACAAAAAATGTGTCTCGACCCATCTGACCCTGAGACAAACGTGTATTCGAGAAACACATCAAGGTCGAGACAAAAATATCATACGTTACCGTGCCGGGTCGAGTACAAAGCAAGGACCACGACTTCTATAACGGTGCCATACCAGCCCCTCCGATCTCGTCGTCTCCGTCAACGTCAAGCCGGTCTGTCGACGTCGAGTTCGTCGGATGCAATGATCTGGCTCGTGATGGCTTGTCGCGAACAGGCTGCTCTACCGCCGGTTGCGAAAAGTGTTCGCGAAGGCGGTCCGTGGCTTGCTGCTGGATCTGCGCAACAACACATGGTTGATCGAAACATCCCATCACGAAACGGCATACATACCTCGCCTGCAATCGTTTTGCAAAGTTGGAGCAATGGGCCCGTCAAGCCTAGCTTGGCAATTATGTAGCTGAGAGAAACGCCTCTTGAGCGCAAGCATTCAGGGATATCTTCGTGACACTTACGCGGCAGTGACCATCGTGATGAGCATCACAAAGTACACCGGGTTGAAGAACACCATCATCGCCTCGTTCCATCCAAGCACGACCATCACTCCGTACATCCAGTAGGGTACCTGTGCGATGGAGGATACAGTGCTTCGCTTCGCTTCCACAAAGTACGCATCTGCATCTCGTCTGAAACGGGCACTGAGATCGAGGTATTTAGATTCTGAGAAAATGACGATTGAGGCAGCAAAGTCAAACTCTTCCTCCGTGCCGTTTGCCGATGAAGGTGGGAGGGTATACTGGAGCGAAGGATCGACTGGGGAAATCTTTGAAAAGAGTGGAATGAGAGATAGAGTCTACACATATCCGTTAGCCAATATTCCCAAATCACATAACCGGGAACATACTTCGTCCTTTGCCTTGCGGAAGGCACCCTCGATATCGTCATCAGGCTTCCACACTCGAGGGACGCCGTTTTCGTCATATCTGAAACGTTCTTCAAAGTGCATACGCAACTTGCCGAGGATAGCAGTATCCGCTGTTAGTTCATCGATCTTGGCACGGAGAGCAATCCAAGCACGTATGCGGAGCGACCCAAGCGCAGTCTCGTTCTCTTCCTCCGTGCAGTTGAACGCTACAGGAGGCTCGTGAAAAATGGCAACCAGTCAAGGGAGAGGAGGGCTCACCCTTTGCCTTCTTGAGATATGACGACTCAGCCCTCTCCAACAGCTGTTTGAACGTCGTCAAAACATTGTCCCACATGTCAGGAGCGGCCTTGTTCAAAGAAACGTCCACGGGTTCCGAGATTTGTCTCTTAAAGTTTCTCTGCGTGATAGTCAATTTCATCAGCGTTGTTCCACGTCTCGTCGAGATGAAGAATTCTTACCTCGATAACATTGACCATTTTTTTCGTCTCGTCTTTCCTGAAGACCTCCGCAACGTTGGCAATCTCCTCTCTCAACAAACTCAGCTCCTCCTCCCAACTCCATTCCTTCTCCTCGATGCAGGCTTCTTTGCCTCCCGCCTGGAACCGCGTTTCACACTCACTTGTCGCTTTACCTACAACATCTCCAAAGTTGTAATCTGTACCGTCACCACTCAGAGTAGCATGCAGTGCGGATTTAAAGGCCGACAGGCATGATTTGTGTAGGTTCTTGAGTTGGCCAAGAAAGAGTGGATTGAGAGTGGAGGTGATCGTGGCGTGTAGGTCAGTGCGTTTTCGGGAGTATACACCTTGGTGGTAACGCGAGGCGTCACGATCATAACGGGCTGTGTCGCGCATCAGTCAAAAAAAAAGCATTGTGCAAGACTAGCGATGGGTTTTGGCGGGAAGACATACCGAGTGTTTGATCTCTCCAGTTCTTCATCAATGTGCCCAGTCCTTCGACAACCCTTCCGACCTCAATCGGTCGTTTCTGAGACTTTGCCTGCTCATTAAACTCGACGAGTGCAGCAGTAGAGATCTCGTCACAACGGAATTGTGCTAGGAGTTCTTGCTGAGTCGGCAAGTCTAGATCTTTGTTAGTCTGGACTTGTTCCTGTCGTTTGTAATGACGTCAGTAGAGGCTGTTGCTTAGCGCACAAGGCACATACCCAAATGTTTTCCATATAAACAGCAACACCATCAGCGGGTATTCTCTTGTGATAAACATCCTTGAAGACGTAATCTTCACGTCCCTTGGTCGTAAAGCGCTCTCTTAGCAGCGCAACTTCATCCTCGAATTTCTCCGCCGCGAGAATCTTGTGCGGAAGAGCAGTGAACGCCAAATCAAAGTAATCTGACAGCTGAGCTTCTGCGAGCCCGGCTGGTTTCAACAAGGAGTCCCAGATTCGCATGAGGTCAGCAGTCAGCGTGTTTTGAAGGTTGGAAAGGGGAGTAGCACCGAGGTGATCCCGAATGACAAAGAGAAGAAGTGTCCGTGACTGAGGACCGTCTTGGACTTTCTTCCCGAACAAGCCGAGGTTCACTTCGAAGACAGTCTTGAGCAGTCCCATGTTGGCCCCTTGGTAAAGACCGACTTGGTGTTCCCATAAATTAATAATCAGAACTTCTGAAGAAGCAAGGGAGAAAAGCGCAGATTTGCGCTCAAAATCCTGTGATGTTGTCAACTCGTATGTTGAAGGGGGATGTGAGAGATTGGTCGCACCTGGTCCTCCCCTCGTTCACGACCGTCCGTGCCTTCCACGTCCATAACCATGACGCTCATTCCCTTTCCTCTGCACATCCATATACCTATGGTGAGGCACGACTCAGAAACGTGTCTTTGACACCGGTCCAGGGACAAACTCACCCTTTGTCGTTTGCTGCCGCTTCGTCTCGTCCATGACATCGAATGTGGTTCCGAACAATCCGTTCAGGAGCGTGCCTATACAACACCGAGAGTGTAGGTAACTATACCAGCAGAACACAACACACGCCCGGAGGCGGTGGATACGCAGGGACAAGAAGATGACGCACTCTTCCCGGTTGACTGAGAACCAAAGACGGCGACAATGTTGTAGTTGAATCCGGCGTCGCGGAGACCCCATCGTTCGATCTGGGTGGATAGGTCTGGGCTGTCAGACGAGTCAGGTTAGACTGTCCAGAACCAAAAGGACAAGTCGCGCAAGGCAAGGACGCGAGCCCCGGCGACGAGAGTGAAAGACAGCTCTCACGTGAAATTCTTTTCGTCGTTGATTATTTGTATCCGCTCGGAGGGTCCTTCGAGGATGTGGTGCATTGGGGTCGAGGCCGACAAGGTAGTCGACCCAAGTTTGGAATTCGCGGTGGGCTCCGGTACGCTGCCATTTGCGAGCGGACCAGCACCAGCCGGGGCGGATGCGTCGGACATTAGACACACACAAAGGGATAGTGATGGTGGTCTATGAAGAAGAGTGAAGAAATGAAACTCGGAAGATTTGGATAAGATACAGCTTGCTTGTAGCAGCGCAGGAGCAGAGTCAAGGCAGAGCCTCAATTCGTGCAAAGACTCCACGCGACACCGTCCAGTTCGGCCTTTTCCGATATCCGCCAGCACGGCAACAACGTGCATGTCTCCGACGCCATTCCACCCTTTTTTATAGCTTGAGACTTGAAGCAGGCATAGAATTTAGCCGGTACAATATAAACAATTGGAATGCAATAAAAGGACACGTTGCCGTGAGTGAGAGACCGATCAGTAAAGTGGGAGCGGAGAAATGACATGGTATCCTGCATGCGCATTCTATTAATACTACTCACTCTAACCTACCTTGATGAGGGCAAAGGTGCCAGCGAACCAGAGGAAGGGCTCCAATGACGCAGAGGGTGGTATGAAGACTTTTGGGTCACAACGTAGACAATAGGTTTGCGACGAGACATATATCATGATACTCACTTAAGTATGGGAACACGAAGTGTACACCTAAAATGCACACCTGTGCTTTGAAAACGCCCCTCGGAGACTCGACGAGCCTGAGACCCACTTGCATTCCTAGATCTCAAGACCCTGAGCTGGCGACTCACAACACGCTGCCGATCGCGCGGTTAGGACTCAGGAGGTGCTCAGGCTTGAACACACTACTAAACCAGATATTTGCGATGCGGGAACGTGCACCGGCTGGGGGTTCGAGGTCACTTCCAGAAAGGCGACTTTGCGGAGACACGACATTCTTGATGCAAAGCATCAGCAAACAAAGTGCCCCACACAGCAATGTTCAAGTTCAATATCAATCCCTGTTCCATGATATTTTTATCCCGGGAGAACCAAAATAACTGTTACCAACCTGCAGCGAACTTTGCAAGTTTGGTCCAGTGTGGGCCTTGCAAGGCCAGGGGAACCCGGCCGGGCTATGCTAGCGGTTTTACTAATGCTGCGCGGCTCTCCCGGTAAGCCCAGGTGATCACGAATGCGAGCCCTTGGCTCAGATCTACTAGTCTCGCCAAATGAAACCTGAGATTTGGAGATCAGAAGACAGTCGTTCCGATCATACAATTGGTCTGCGCGAGACATGCCGGACAGACGGCGCGTGGATTCATTGATGCCCAACAACGCCGTGTGGAATGTCCATCATCACGTCGTAGGGTTTGCCCGTGCTTATTTTTGTGTTCGCCACAGCAACTCCCATCGTTGCAGGGAATGGAACAGCCCTGGCGATAGCATTGCATCCCTTGTGATGATGTGCAAGGTGGCGCCGCCTGTTGTCGAAGGCTCTTGATGGAACAGCCATGATGTGGGTTGCCCGAGAAGCCATCGGCTAGTCGTGCCGGCACCTTTATCATTGTCTAATAAAAGGGAGTGTTTCAGCCAAACCCTTCTCAACCCACTCACCAGCACACTAAACAGTCTCGTCCTTTGCCAACCATGCTTATTAACTGGGCTTACAAGAAGTACAAGGCCAAGAAGGCGGCCAAGGAGGAGGCTAAGCTTGCAGCGTCGGGAGGTGCAGCCGACCCAGCTGCGGACCCAGCTGCTGGACAAGATGTCCAGACGACTGCCTCGCAGAGTGAGCAACCCAAGGATTAGGTTCGTGGTCTCTTTCCGCTTCGGCCGTTCCACTCTTGACCTGGTTGCCCCGTCAGATAAATTGTCCGTAATGAGTCACCGTTGTCCCGAGTGCGCATATGAATCTACCATATGTAAGTGGATGGGTTACCACCAGTCTTACGTTCGAATTGGTGACATGGCAGCGCAGTGTCAAACCAGCTAGTTGGGATAATGATTTATGGCGTGTGTTGATGTTGGTAGTACGACACGTTGAATGCATTGATGTGTGCGTGAGTGACTTGTCGTTTGCTAAGATGTCGGCCAGAACCAGGAATCGAGATGCCAATCGAGTTTCAACTTGCCCGCCTTTGCCACAAGCTCCCGCAGAAGCGCGTCCCGTTTCTCTCTCTCTTACCTGCACATTCGTTTGTCTGTCGTTCCTTCTCCCCCCGCTATGCCGTCTCCGGACGTCGTCGCGTCCGCCCTCCTTCTCCCCACCTCCGCCCTTTCCCTCGCTCTCTCACTCCACAACTGGCTCGTTCACAGATCCACCCCCATAAAAGACGCGCTCCTCGCCCTCTTGGCCATACTAGCCGCCGTGGCCGGCGGGACGGCTTTGAGCACCGCCTGTGGCCAGCCGCTCAAAGTCGTGGCCAGGGTATTCACGATCCTTTTGCAAACCACTTGTGAGTTGAGCTGTTCACATTTCCCCCTTAGTACATCAGTAATCCTGTACTATCCAGTGTCCGGTGTTTCTGTATACGCTCTCAGTCCATCCTCCCAGAACCCCGCATTCCCCCCTCCTTTCCTCGGATTCTTCCTATCATTAGCTTCCCTCCTTGTCGGTTGCGGTATGTCATTTCAGCCCCCTTGGCTGCATCACCACTTGATGATATCCTGCCAGAACTCATCTCTACTCTAATTCCGACCAGTCCTCTCCTCCTTCCAGCCATGTTAGCACTTGTGTCCCGTGGTATCTTGCTCACCCTTGCCATTGCCACGGCAATCCTCCTGCGTCGTCGACATGTAGCTATTTCAGCGGGGATCAATATTGAAAAAGGTTGGCCAGCCAACGAGTCGTCTCGAAGGACTCCCGGCCGCGTATCCTCTCCAACCCAAGCTACCTGGCCATTCCCAGGTTCCCTCGCATTGCAGGGTCATCCAAAACGTGGAAGCCGTCCTGCGAATAAATCGACCCAGCACGACCCCCCCTCATCGACGTTCACTCGCACACACAACGTCGACGAACATGCATACAAGGCGGACAGACAACTCTTTATTTTGCTGCCAATGGTCCTCACGATTGCGCAAATATTCGCCACTCTCTCTGCTGCCCTGAATGTCGCTGCCAGCATACTCGTGGAGGGCGCAATCATCCGAACCAATCAACCTCTGCCTCACATCCTCCTCGCGTCTGCAACTTGCACGCTGTTGTGGTCTTTCATGGTATTGGCCACCATTCAGAGTAAGTCAAACAGTTTCGGCACCATCTTGGGCTCACGTATGTGCTATGTGGACAAGTACTTCCTGCTGCACCTCGACCGTGTTCATCGGAGAAGCAAGTTGTGATAGACTGCGAACAGGGGCCGCCTGGAGGCCATTTCGGCAGCTTTTCGCATGATAATCCCGTAACGCGGGCACCAAGGCGTTCCTTCTCTCGACGCGAATCTGATTCCCTACTCGATTTCCTTTCCTTGCGCGATCCGTTTGCTAGTTCGCCGCCACCGCCACCGCCTCTCCCACCGATCGGGCTTGGCCTCGATGAAGTCGACGTGGGGTGGAACGGAAACAAGGAAATCGGCATGCAATATCGTTTTCCTGCGCCGCGTTCAATTATCAAGGGAGGACGACGTAAGGGAAAGATGGCGCGTGTCAACGGAAAGAAGCGTCTTGTGCATCAAGATTCCGCTCGCACGTTGTTGCCCGTCCCGGAGACCCGAGGTCCAGAAGCAGATTTAGGAGGAGACAGGGGATTTGGGGACGAAGCAAGGCTAGCGCAGCTCCTACTGCAGTCCCTCTGCGAGGGTAGTGGAGACCGTGGTAGTCCAAGCACACCCACTCCGGTGCCGACAGTGCAGCCTCCTCAGGTGGCCCATGTTCAACAAACTTCCCGATGGAGCACGAGCACGACCGTCCAGTCCATCATGTCTGCTTCAATCAGCAACCGATCAGGCGTGTCGACATATACGACTTGCGCGAGTGAAAGGGTTCCGACAAGCAGGATCTCTATGAACACTATCGCTTCGGCCCTCGGTAGTCGCAAGAGTTCAGAGGCAAGAAGGAAATCTGCAATGACTGCGTCGTCCTCGAAGGGTTAGGTGTCAGGCCACTCGAGGTACAATCGGGGTATTTTATGTATTTCGACTGTGTCTGATCCCTTGCGCAGGTTTCCTGCACGTATTTTCTCAACGCCCTCACCATGAATTTCAGCTCGTCGACCGACCTCATTCCGCTCGTTCGCTGACTCTCAAAAGTCCATTCTCTTGCCCCCTGAACACCCCTTTGTTATCCGGTCAACGGTATCGTTCAATGTCTATTGTTCTCGCACTTTGATTATTCTCTAGTCGCTATCAACAGTCTCAACTCTCCTTTCACACGCATGCCGTTCTTTCGTTCCTTTCCGTCTCAGCTTTCGGCCGGCTCGCGCAAAACCATTCACTACAATCATTTCAGATGGATGCACTCTTTTTTTTATTGTTTTTTTATTGCATGTACGCCCAGTGTTGTGGTTCTCGCAGTGTGTCCAAGCAAGGTGCGGTTATGTATTTCTTGTAGAATAGGTTGCCTCGATCGGTGCCTAGCGACGAGGCCATGCACCCTGCATATCGTTAGAATTCCATGTTGTCTAGAAGTACAACTATTTCTGACGACGGCTCCGCTCAATTGAACAAAGATGGAACCACCTTTATCTATCCGGTCAATATCAGTATAAAATCCTTCGAGTCCGCTCCGGAGAACGCCCAGGATGAATAGGTTAATTTCCAAATCGGTAGCGAACCCCAAAATATTTTCGTGATACGCCTTGATTTCTATGATCGACCGTGTCAGACGTCTTTTGGCGGTCACGAAGGACGCCACGAGCGTGCTGAGACATGCGGGGGGCAGTGCTTCAAGTAGAACCGCGGAGAGGTTGCCCTTTGTGCACCAGGCGAGCGACCGCCCCACCCTCCTCGCCGAGTCCACAAAGTACCTCGCGAGACACACTGGAGACACACTGTTAAGCTCACCACCGTGGTTCATCGAGACCCCAAATCGGCTGAATCTTGTCGTGCAGGTCCGCGCGGATCGCAAGTGCATGATGAACCATGACGCGGGTCACGGAATCGTCGAAACGAAACGCAAGAAAGACGCACTCGATCACGAAGACGACGACGTCCGCGTCCAGCGTGGGCCCGTCTTTGAATAGCAGTCTGGTTGACGTAAACGTAAACGTGTGGATCGCTCTTTATTTAGCTTGAACTTCTCGTGGAAGATCAGCTGAGAAGCGCCGACGTCTGGAAGAGTGGGAAAGAGTATCTGATGTATGAACCCGTGATAAGAAGTGCATGGGGAAGCTTGCCTAATTGATGTCCTCCGGCCTTTTGAAATGCCGACAGGGGGAAATGGAATCGTCTTTTCTTTGAAGGGTGCCGGTGGGTTTGAACCCGACTCGCGTCGCGGACTTCTCTGGAGCACATGGATAGGTCATCATGTGCGGGTAGCATCGTGACGTCCACAAGAGGCATTGACTATAGACGGGACAGGAAGCTGGGAACCAGAAAATCGATCGACCGCAAGGGCACTCTTCGGACAAAGTATGCACTTACGGCAAGGAGGGCAAGTGGTCATGCATTCATGCCCTAGTAGGACGATAGAGAGGTAATCGATGATCTCTCAAGGGTCCGATCCGCTCTGAGAAGCCCTTTAGATCTTCTAGGTTGCTGTGTACTACGTGGGCCTTCCAAGCGTCATCTGGCAGAGGCGCGAGTCTGAATGCGTCAGAGGCATTACCCACATTAGTATCGAGGTTGAAGACGCTTGGATCCAGGGGGTGACTTTGTACGGAGAGTGAAGGTGTCCAGCTGAGGGTTGAAGACACTGGGTTGGCCATCTGCGCACCGTGTTCTTGCCTTTGAAGGTGGAGGTCCCAAGCGAGAGAAAGCATGTCGCGCCAGAAGACATCATCGTACAAAGCAGCGCATCCCGGTGATTGATTGCGTTGGTGAAGTTGGCAAACCAGTCATGGACGATGGTCTGCAGGGTCGAGTTTTGGGTTGACCGTGCTGCCCAGATCGTGCTGGGTCGAAGAGATGCGTTAAGAGTATGAAATGGCCATGATCTGATGATGAGGTTGCGGAGACATTAACCTCCATTACAGTCTGATACCACGAGTCCTGTCTGAGGGACTGCCAGTGAATAGAATCCTGCCACTAGCTGTACCGCATCCGACTGCCGTGGAGTGATTCAATTAAAACTTCGCACGCAGTCAACAGCACCGGATCCCGATCGCGACGCTAGTGTGCACCGTGCTCTTGAAGCCCTGTTAAAAATATTAGTGTCGCCTGAAACCGAGCCAGACTACAGGATGCTCCGCAATGGCTGCATTCGAACGAGCTTGTAGGCAATATTGAAACTTGCCAGGAAATCAACAGACGACGATCACTCGATTCCAGGTCCGAGTCGTCCCCTGATCGTAACGTAGTGTTCAAGCCCTGTCGGAAACAATGTCAACTCCGACGTCCCAGTCACTGGGATTGTACGGGCGGCGTTCGGGTGGCGCACTCACAATCAGATGCTTATCGGGACCGTGTCTACTACACGCCCAAGTCAAGCTAACGTTCTGTAAACGTTGAAGTAAGTTGATATCAGGCTGACGTTGATGGCGTGTGTGAGCGGCGTTTTCCGTCTTGCGATTGTCGAGGGCATTACTAAACATGCACACGGTATCCCGGCCTGAATATACCTTGTTCATAATGTAATATATTTCTTCGTGGCCCACTGTAGTGTCAGCTGGCTATCAAGAGTGAAACATCTGACCTGCCTTGGAATTGCTGTACCGGTTACCTGGCTACTACGTTCAGCAGACATCCTGCCGTGTCGTGCGTGAAACAACGTAAGCGGTAGTGATCCAACGCTTGTGGTAAATACATACATCAGACAAGTGTGGTACGTTAGTATTATATTCGGTGAATGCTCGTGGTGCATAGATTAGAATTGACTCAATACAATCAAAGTTTTCATTTTGTTATGTGAGCGAGGGTGTCCATTCTGCATCTTGCCAATACTCGAGCACAGTGCATTTGTGTGAGTGACGCATGATAGGTTGGACGCGAATGTAGTGCAAGCAGAAACAGTTACCCAGCGTGACTGACAATATCGATAATACAATGTACTGTAGTATACCCAATGCTCATTGGGGTGCATGTTCCTGGGTTGCCAGCTTTACACCAATGTTGAAACCAAAGTATTTCATGTGCATGATGCGGTGGGATACATGATGACAGTGTGTGTTGATCGCACAGTAGGCAATGTAGTACTAATAGCTGTGGTAACAAGAGCAGAAGGGAGTGGGGATGGAGGTGACATATCCACAGCGTACGATTAAGTGATGATGAAGACGACGTATCCACAGTACGCGATTAGACAGCAATAAGAGAGGGAGGGATAAGGAAGGACTCAGAACATTGTCCAGAGGCGACGGATGACAATAAGGGGACTTGGAGGGAAATGTTACAGCCGCAACAACAAGGAATGAGGGGAGGGGGGGATGCTACAACCATGCGAGATCCTGGTGAATAGCTTTCTGCCACTCAGGAACGCTTCTCCCATCTGATGGATGTAAAGACACCAACCTGTTCTCAGCTGGGAATCATTCAAGGTCTGATTGAAGTGAATCAGTGAAGAATCTATTGAACAGTTAGTTGCATTAAAAAAAAAGTCATGATCGATACGTGGACTTACCTTTCCCAAGTTTGCTTCCATAGTTCTGTGCTGGGCTCATTGCGGACTGCTTCACGCATCTCGTCGAGGAGCTTGTCAATAAACTCCCAGAACTGGTTGCTAGACCAGGTCTGGATTTCATCATTAACAGACTCAGCACTGTCGTCAGCCAAGGTATTAGATTCCTCTTGAGCATCCGACCCAGCGACTTTCTTGGCTAGGGATTCTTCCACCATGGTGCTGAAAAGGACATAGTTTTGTTGCTGAAAAACATTAGCAACGAGTAAGCGGGATGCAGATCGCCTACCAAAAACGCAAACTGTCCCCATTGCGCCAATGTGACATCAACAAAGTCATGCCCAGCAAGAGATCTTGCAAGGCCAGATACGTGATTGTTCTTTGAGATGCTGGCTGCAATCTGTGACGGCGAGCGGTTAGTTTATAAACAAATTAAGGAAATCTCGTACCTTTGTCTTGATCTGAGATTGCTGCTTGGTCAAGACTTCCTTCATAAGAGTGTCGATGTAGATCGTTAGTTGAGCATCCTCCATCGCCAGGGGTGGGATGCTGAACACAGCAAGGTTCTTCTTGATGAAACCCTAAAGTAAGTTGAAAGGAAGTCAGTATCAAATGGAGTAACAGTATGGTACAAACCCAAATCCAATTATTGATACCATTGAGATAGTGTGAAATGTTCACAGACAAGAGCGCTGTCCAGAGCCGATCCTGGAGGATGTCCTGCATGTGCAGAAGTGAGGTTTGTTTTTTTTTACTTAATAAGAAACGTGATTACCTTGAACTCGTCTGACTTGATAAATGAATGGACATTGTCTTTCATCCGTTGTCGCTCCAATGAAAGAAGTTTCCTGAAAATAGTGATGAGCATCCTGGGTAGGTCAAGCTGGGCACTCCATCAGTATATGCTGACAGAGATGGGGGGCATTTACCTCTGTAAAATCAGCGAGCATGTCTTCAGCAAGCTCAAAGTCCTTGCAAACCTGGATGGCACAGTGGCGTTTACACCTCTGCTGGGATTCTTGTTCGAGGGTTGCTTCAGCAGAGTCAGAACACTCTCACCGTCGTTGAGCAGGGGGTGGGGGATCAAAGATGCTGGACCGTTCAGCGGCAGGGGAACTGGGGGGAAAAGAAAATCGGTCCAAGCCAGAGCCGTTGAAAGAAGTGTTGGTGTCTGCAGAAGCAGGTGCTGACCCTTCAGCTTCAGTGCCAGGCCTGGGGGCATGCTCAAGTTGGAATCGTGCGAGGAGACTCATTCTGGAAGGGTGAGGTTGCAGTCATTACAGTGGTGATTAACAACATTCTCGGTGTTTTGAAACATTTGGCTTTGGACGCAAGGAAGCAAACATCACAGTCACAGTGTCACCAGATGCTCATTGCACGATATGTAATAGCACAACGTAGTACTGAATATAATAAATATATCGTCTATTAACATCCACTGCTGGAATGGGGATGATTTGGATGGGGGAACATCCCAGTTATGTGAGGTTGGCCAGAGGTGGTCCCGAGATGCAGCAATGCTTGAGGTAAAGACCCATAAGGCGGAGTGTATGCAGGGTGTGGTATCGGATGGGTTTGGATTGTCTGATGCAGCGGCAAAAAGGAATGGGGATCGTGCGGTGCATGAGGCTGGTGAGGCTGACCAATGCTAGTCCCAACATAGGACACTTGAGGTAAAAGTCCGTATGGTGGAGCGTAGTATGCAGGGTGCATTGCATAGGTCCATATTGTCGAATGCGGCGGCAAAGGGGGATGGGGATCGTACATTACAGAAACAGGTGGCTGGTGCCGCTGGTCGCTACTCAGAAGATGAACGGAGTAGGCATCTGGATGTGGTCAGACAAGACCGAACTTGAAGGCTTGGGATCAAATGAGGCTGCGTGAGGCTGGACTGGTTGTGTGTTGATTGGAACAGCCTTTCCCTTTCCCTTTCCCTTTCCCTTTCCCTTTCCCTTTCCCTTTCCCTTTCCCTTTCCCTTTCCCTTTCCCTTTCCCTTTCCCTTTCCCTTTCCCTTTCCCTTTCCCTTTCGTTGTGTCATGTTCTGACTTTTCTCAAATGAACCCTGCTTGGTTGATGATGGTTCATCACAATTGGTCCCATCTGATTGTTCCTTGTCCTTCTTTGATCGAAGGACTTGCACAGTGTGCACACGTAAGACGGCGTGATCTGAGATCAGCAGTGCGTATATCTCGTCATAGAGGACAGAGGGGATGGCGGCCTTAATCCACCGGTAATTGTGTATTGAAGACGTGTTGACAACGTATGCATTTGTGCATGCATGCTCGACAAGATTCTTGGTCTGTGATGTGAGCAAGTGTTCTTGTTTTTCAGGTACTGTGGAGGTGGAATTGCAGCTGGACGCTGGACAGTCGTGTTGGATGTTAACCATACAAATAACGTCCTAACGGGGCCCTCAATACAGAGATCACACATGGCACTAGCAAAAACTTATGAGGGGCGAAATAACCTTCTTCTATTCCGGCGTTGGATACCTGATGCACGGGACACGCAGCTGAGGATGTAATTTGGGAAGGAACTCGAAAAGGCTGATTGCAACATGGGTGGCTTGGTGTTGCTCGACAGGAACCAGGACTTCTTTGACACACCCGATTCGATACTCACTGCCATACTTGATAATAACATGGGTTTCTACCCCCGTTTTGTCTCCTTGCGCAGCCATAAAAGATGTGGCCCTGTAGAACTGAGCTCCTCGCTGAGGTGCTGGCATTGCTGACTCTATACCACATCTAGCGACTTCTGTTTCGTCCCAACCAATTGGGCGAATGACTCCCACGTGTGCTGCTAACTGTGCTGCACCTTTTCGTAAAGGATGAGCAGCGCATTGATTAAAAGTCTGGCGAGGTACTCACCAACTTTTGGGGGCTCCATATTGGGAAAGCCCAGTAAGCAGCATTGGTGAGGGTGGGCGTTGAAGTATTCAACTACACCTGGTCCTGCCTTAGCCCATTTCTGAGCGGTGGGATCGTGCCATGTCCCTCCAGACACGACATGCATCACATTGTCTTGCTCAGCAAATAGGTGACATGCATCATGGCTTGGTGCTTGGTGGTTACTATACACCGATGACAGACAATAAACACTGTTGAACAACTCATACTGCTCGGTCGAAAAAAGGATCGCCGGTCCAAAGCGTCAGATAAACATAGGGAGGTGGACAAGAAGGTGGAACTTTGCTTTTGTCAACAGAATACTCGGTGTGCACTGTGCGCTGATAACGAGGAAGTCATTGATGATGAGTGATAGGGTGGCCTAATGGGTGATGAGCAGATAAATGTATATGAACGAACTGGCAAGGACCTACTCACGAGATATGCTTCTGTGTCCTCAATCGACATGTGCCAGAGAAGAACGACCAGTTTTCCAATTAGTGACCATCCTTGAAGGACCTTCTCAGGAGTGAGATCATATATAAGGTACAGCATGACTTGTGCGAGACCCTTGAAATGCTTCCCGATGAGCGTGTCCTTATATCTAATGATGTAGTCAGCATGAAGTGTCGGAATGTTCAGACCTTCCTGATTAATGGAGGCTAGACGAGTTTGGAACATTCTGATGAGCTGAGCTTTCTCGAGGATATATGCGGTCTGTTCCCAGAAGTATTTGACAATACCAAGAAGTATGGTGTGGAGAATTTCAGTCGAAGTGTCTTTATGAATGTTGATTCTGGGCATCGAAAGGAGGGGATTGATGTGGTTGTCAAGTGATTGACCTGCAAGGAGTAGATCCAATTCACTGTTCAAGCATGTCATGACCTCAGCCTCTGACAGTCTGGGCCCTCCAGCGGTTTTCTTGCACAGCATCTTGCCAAGTACGAGAAGTTGGTCCACAATTGTGGTGGTCACACTGTCCTTGATGCTGGATCGGCTGACAGCTTTCTTCACCTTTTCCGTACCACCAGAAAGCATCGAAAGCTGGATCTGGTCTTTGATTTCGGCACGAGTGTCTTTGGGGGAATGCAACTTGCCGCACTGAGAAACCATGATTAGTCCAAGTAACATACACAAAGTTCCGCATACCTGAAAAATATCATTGTATCCTTTATCAGATTTCTTCTCTGCGTTTGTGCCACCAATCTTGCAAGTATGGCATAGGTAATTGCACTTCAACCCACCATGGCTGCACTCCTCAGCCTGCATGGGGTTGTCGCCCGTGATAATCAGGCTGTATGGAATCAGCATGACCTCTTCTTCATATTTGATGTCGAATGCCATAATGGGGTTGTCGGCCGCTTTTCTGGTATGTGAGTGAGTAAGGAAATGTTGACGATGCGCAGTGGAAAACATACTGGATCGAGTCTTTAACACCCTGCATTAGCTCCATGGGAGCAGCGTGAGGTGAACCTGTTATGAACCTAATCGTAAATTCTTGCTCGAGCATTTGTCGCGGCAGTAACCCGTTTGACACATAGACTACATGGTGCTTGTTCCATTGTTTTGAGACATTCCCTGATACGTCATCCATGAATACTATGAGAGGTACGGTGTAGATCATTCGTCCATCTGACTTGGCCCGGAGCGGATTTGACATAAGATCGGAGAATCTCGCTGAGGAGGCTGCAGAACTGTTAGATACATTGCACTTTTGAATGGAAGACTCAAACGAACCTGTGAAATGAATCCCAGATTCTCCAGCTTGGCGCTGGAGGTCTTTGAACGTTCTAATAAATGTTGAAATCTCGACAATGATCATTTCTGGATCAACAGCATATCCCTCCTGTAACAAATGAGAGAGGTCAGTCAGTAAGTACTATCCTCAGCACCATTTGTAGCAGAAACAAACCACAGTCTTTGAAGCCTTGTGTCCTAGAGCAAGAACAGTTGGCTCCGAGGATTCCTGCATTCTTGCTTGGAATAATTTCTTTGGTACAAAAAACTGACCCGTGGATTGTTGGAGTAGCTTGTTGACAAAATAGATGCCGTAGTCAACGTGAACGCATGGAGGTGCAAGAGTATCCGGAAGGTTGTCAAGCATCTTGATTCCATGGTGCACCTGCAACATGCAGCCTTGTCCATCCTCAGGATATTCTTGCATTGTGAATCAAGTAAGTGGGTTCACAAAATCCTATGACAACCATAACCCGATAACTCAGAATAATAACTCGAATGGGGCAATTTTGCTTACCATGGCGATGGCTTTACTTAGAGCATTGAGGTAGAACACATTACCTGACACTGTCATCATCTTCTCTGTTGGTGTCCCAAGGAGCTTCATAAAATACTCTTGTGCTTTTTTCATAGCATAGATTGATGGCACCTCAGGTGCACCAAGGTCCTTTGCCCATGTCAGTACCGCCACTTTCTGTGCTTGTGAGAACCTGAGGCAGGAGGAATTGAAGAGAAGGTGGGTTAAGAATTCTTATAGTACCATCAGTGAGAACCGTGATGGTAGCCCAGTGAACATACTGGCCTTGACTTCCAAGGGTATAATGGCTCGTCTGGGGAGATATGCATGGCTACCTTGGACTTAGCAGGTTGTGAAGCTCGACTTCTGACAGCTATCTGCCAATTAAGAGGAATGAAAGGAGATCAGAAAAGAAATACGAATCTTCGACGTCTATGACATGGTCTTCCAAATTGGGAGGGATGAGATCTAGTTCGTCAACGTCCTCGAGCCCTAATTCATCTTCAAGTGGTGGCGGCATAGTAGGAAATATAGATTCGCCGTTTTCAATCATCTGTCGTATTTCATCGAAGTAATCGTCGACGTGTATGGTACGTTCGGCTTCAAATGCATCCCAAGCTTGGCTCAGTGGTACCCCTGGGTCTCTGCTGTTGCTATCGAATGGAGGAGGGGACGGGAGACCATCCGGCACAATCGCAAATATATCCAAAGCAGGTGTCTCCACTGGCAGTGAAAACGCTGACTGATAGCGCTTGAGAGTCCCGAGCTTCAATGGTGTACCTCGCTCTTTCTGCTTGATTGCCTCCCGGAGATTATTCTGATGCTTCTTTGATTGAATGTGGTCTGCAACATGACAAAGACGTATAACAGGTTTCTTGTACATGCCGGCACGACCTGGGCAGACCTTGCATATGACATTTTTCGGGTCAGTGTGAACAGCGGTGAAGACTGTAGCAGAGGGAGTCAAACTTGGAGGGTAATGGCCACGACTTCCCTTACCATCTGGGTTGAGAGGGGGAGGTTTTGAAGATCTGGCCATCAGCACTTCCGGGTTGATATCGCGCGATGTTGATCGTGTCACATGACCTCAAAAGTTGACCTCTAATATGACACTCCGAACACAACAAAAGATGTATAGTATTTAGGACGATCCAAAGAAATCCATACGTTACATATACTATTGCCCAGTACGCCAACCGCACACCAGTACGGATGATCGTTCATAGATAGGGAAAGACGAGCCAAATGTATACTAGTGTGAATGAAAACTGATATGGGGCACGGCTTTACCTACTTGCAGTGCTTCGACTTCCTTGCGCGTGGTTTCAGCTTGTTTCTTCACCCATCCCTTACGGAAAGTGCGTGGTGCTTGTCTGAAGGGCCAGGTTCCAGGGGCAGATCCAGCTTCCGCTTAGCGTTTTGTTCCACTTTTCGCCGTAAGCATCCGAGATAACGAGACCAGGCAGTATAATACAGGGATGCTTGAATCTTCTGGAGTAAGCATGACCAATCAGCGGGGAATGTGATGGTCTCCGACGCTGCACGGAGATGGGCAATTCTGTCATTGTCATCTTGATTTTCTTGCATCGTGTCAGCAATGCGGACAAGAAGGCGTCTAGAAGCTAGGTTGAGCATATGTGTCACGGGTTGCATTGTCATTAGAGGGACTAACGACTACGGAAAAAAAAGATCAGTATATAGATTCCGAAGTTCCAGGCCAACATGCTTACCCCCCATGCAGATAACGCGTTTCCCTCACTGAAATTGAATTCGCCATCTTCTCCACGAAGAAACATGGAGATGTTGACTGACTTGATGTTGATCCAGGTCACGCCTTCAACGACAATCGGGGTTAACTTAATATCGTGAGGCAACATATCCAGGGTAAATGCTGTGCGCTGGAGTTTGGGAAGAGAAAAGAGAGGGTGATCTGATTCGGGGAGTTTCAGGCTTGATTCGCAGATACAGATCATGAATGCAGCATCAATTTCAGGGGAAATTGCCACAGCCACCACAAGCTTGCATTCCATTCCGATCCAAGTTTGACTAAAACTGCACTCCGCGATCCAGATGGGTACAGGGAACTCGAGGGGATGGTAGCTTAGTTTCAAGTCAAGTCGGAAATCTGGAGTAACAGAGTTGTTGTCGCTTTCAATCGGGGAGTTGAAAAGAAACAGTGGTGTGATACAATCTAGGTGGTGGGGTACTAAGAGAGCATGGGAACACTCTGAGAGAAATACAATGGGGGCCTCATGGATGGGACGGGGGGTCATTGCAAAGATCTGGGAAAGGTCCAGGATGTAGTACAATCTGTGTGAGAAATGCTGGTCAGAGTTGTCACAGAGCAATGTAATGCAAACTTACTTGAAGGATTGATGTTTTCCTCCCTCTGAGAACACCAATTCTATTAAGTCAAACTCTGCAGGTGTAACGTCTCTGAATGTCTGTGAAAGTGGTTAGATCCTGTTATGATGATACCCGGGAGCTACTCACTTGGATGTCAAAGAATGGAACTTGAAGTGCTTGGATAACAGCACGACAATGATCTGCATTGACAGTGGAAGCTTGTTTAATAGATGGATTGGTATTGAAAAGTATGTTGTCGCCAGCATCAACATCAGGTGTCCGCCTCGTGGTTTCATTGGGTAGCGTGGCCCTGTCGACAAGGTCTGTGATGTGAACATTGTCAAACTCCTCCTCTGATTGTACTTGGTCAAATGTTGATTGAGTACAAGTAGTCTTTGAACCAAGAGGAGAGGTTGGCGATGAGTTGTCAGACGGACTGGGGGTGGTCCTACCACAATTTGAGTGGCTGCCTAGCAGCAAGGAAAGTGTGTCATATAACATTGGGGAAATAGCACTCGAAGTTTCACATGAGAGCCCAAGGCAGAAACGCGCAGGAGCGACTTTGGATCATCATATGAGGTGCGATTTCGGCCCAATCGCGCCCATGATGACCCGAAGTCACGCACGTGATGACTAAAAATCGCAAGCGCGAGACTCACGTTCAAGTTGAAACCTCGTAGCAGCTGCCACAATGTCGACCATTGTCGATGTTAAAACTTGTCTTGGACCAAACGGATTGACTACCCTCAACACTCTCGAACTGTCTGTTCGTTTTCATGGTGCTGTCTTTCGTGATACCCCGCCCGAGAAAATTGTATGTCTCTCAGTGTACTCTCTGACCCAGTAACTTAACTGACTCACATCCCTGCCCAGCCGGTGCAAATCTCCGTTCGCATCTGTGACCAATGGGCTGAACAACCTTTACTCCCTGTCATATGTGATATGTCCAAGGAAGTGAACAAGTCCCTAAATCCAGTGTGTACCTCATCCTTGGCTGTCTTGCAGATACTTACTTACTGCTAGGTCACGTTTCCCTTCCTCCCGCTCTCGTCTCTATTTGAACCCACTGATGCATATCAGTGGGTGCAGTTGGCAAAACAAATTGAAGAATGCTTAGTAGCAGACCCCCTTCTCGAATCCAAGCACCCGGACCGCTACCATTTGACGCGAGAACTCTTCTGGATGGCGTTCATTGCTGCTTACCCCGAATTCCCTCAGGGCAAGTGGACTCGTTGGAATTCAATGATTGCAATGGAGGGCGAGTTTATGTCATGTTGGATGTTGAAGGGTGGATATAGCGGACTGTCAGATACACCTCCCCGTCTGGTCATCTGGGAACAATTCAGGAGCATTGTTTCTGACACAACGTTGATACCTTCCGCCCAGTAAT
>JBBPNN010000443.1:0-24187 GCA_038090935.1 Hortiboletus campestris
CGGATCGTTAGATACGCTCCAAACATGTACATACCTCCAGTAGGTACTTAAGGCTCGATGCCACCACCAGAGAACTCTAGTCTAGTTCTCTTGGTGCTTACCCCTAAAGCATTATAAGAAGGACTCTTTTGACTTGACAAGTCTCTTCTCTATTTTCTCGAGTCCAAGTATCGTTGGCAACCTAAGCAATCGCTTTAAGGTTGTTTCACAGCCCTTAAAGTACAGGGCTCCATCTATGAAGGTCCAATCCTTCGGGGAGGCATGAGGGAAGAGTGAGTTGCCCTCAGTCAAGGCTTTGACAGCATCGGAGACAAGGGGATCCTCTGCAGTGTGGTGGGCAATTTTCTCAGCAATGAGAACATCCATTTGCCCAATGATAACATTAGAGACATCCATAGTGACGGGAATGTCCAGGAGGAGAGTGATTTCAGTGTTGTCGGTGGATGTATCGACGACATCCTGATGGGAGAGCACATCTGTGGGACCCATGGCAGAGCCAGGCTGGTTATCCCAACAGAGGTCAAAGTCCTGCAAGAACATCGACCAGCAAGCCTGTTGGCAAGAGAGATTCTGAGGAGACTTGAAGTATGTCAAGTTCCTGTGGTCCATTATCACCATAACCAGGTGATGGGTGCCTGTGAGGTATTGTCGCCATTCCTCAAGGGCTCATATAACAGCAAGGAGCTTGCAATCATAGATATCGTAATTTCGCTCAGCCGGAGCGAAAGGCTTCAAATAGTAGGCGCAGGGATGGAGATCACCATTGCCATCTTTTTGCATCAGGACGGCACCTGAAGCACAGAGAGAAGCATCTGTCATGACATAGAACAGATGGTCAGTGTCGAGGTATCGCAATACTGGCCAATGAAGGAAAGCGTCCTTGAGTTTCTGAAAAGAAGCCTCATGATCCGGTAACCATTGCCAAGCGGCATTCTTCTTCATCAAAGAAAGAAGCAGCTGCATGATGTTAGAGAAATCCAGGATGAACTTCCTGTAAAAATTGCAGAAGCCCATAAATGAGCGTACTGCGCTGACGGAACAAGGGGGGATCCATTCCTCAATTGCAGTCAGTTTCACAGGATCCATAGAAACCTGATCTTCTCCTATGATCATTCCAAGATACTGTTAGGGACCGTGCAACTCCTGAGGGAACTCCAGAACTCCGGAGTTCGTGTGGACGGATAGGACTTCAGCTTCAGCTTATATGCTGCGCCCTTGCTGTCGTTCATGTCCTGTATTTTGGAACGAAGAGAAACAGAGGAGAAGGAAGAACAGGAGTCTGTCCTAGTTGATAATCAAGCTACTGTACACGGAGTATCTAAGAATATATATATGGAGGAGAGTACAGTATTAATAATAGGATGACTGAAACGGAGGTTGGAGAGTAGGAAAGCCAGTGCTGCGCTCTGAAGAGACGAATGCTGGAGCTGTGTATGCACAGGTCAGAGGTATCTAAGAATCAGAGCTAGACTAAGTATGGAACAAGGAGTATCATAAGTAGAAAGTGTCAGAGAGGATTAGTCAGAATACAGAGGTCTGGAGGAACGGAGGTACAGTGGCTCAAAAAAGTGTCCCAATGTTTGCATGTTTTCCACTAAAGTGAATATTTCCCAATGCCTCCTAATCTGGGCCCTAATATATGAGTATATCAAATGAGGTACCCACCCTTGGCTTGCTATGGATGCAAAGGGCAAGAGATTTGGATAAGACCTGATGGAATGGCAGTCATTCCAAAATGACATGTCATTGGGACACTTATTTGACCCTACATTTGAGAATCATTATATCATATGTAACATAGGCATTTGACAGCTATTGATGGTTGCTATGTTACAAAGCTGTGTAATTATGTAAATGACATAATTCCAAGCAATATAAATACCAAGTGTCCCACTTCAATTGACCTCACCACACCATGAAGTCCATTTCTACCCCTATTAGAGCCAATATCCTTGTTCTCTCTGAATCTGGTCTCTCTACTAGACAGATTGCATCCAAGACTGGTCTAGAGAAGTCCACTGTGGCCAGAGCCATCAAGGAGATCCTTTCAGAAAAGGAGAATGTCAAGTTAGGATGTCCTTTCAAGCTTTTTTCTCTTGACAAGAGAAGAATTGTCTTTAGTATTACCACTGGAAAGGCTGACAATGCTGTCCAAGCCACCCATCTCATCAATCCTGCCCTTTCCTCTCCTATCTCTCCCCCAACTATTCGCAATGTTCTCAAGGCTGCATCTTTAAAGGCTGTGATCAAGAAAAGAAGCCTTTTTGTCTATCAAGCATAGAAAGAGAAGGCTGAACTTTGCTCTCCAGTACAAGAACTGGACTGTGGAGGACTGAACCAGAGTTATTTGGTTAGATGAGACAAAAATCAACAGTATTGGGTCAGATGAAAGGATGTATGTGTGGAAAAAGAGAAATGAGCCTTTATAGGATAAGGAGGTTCAGGGAAGAGTGCAGTTTGCAGGAGGTTCCTTGATGGTTTGGAAATGCATGGGCTGGAATGGAGTTTGGATACCTGCAGAGATGGAGGGGAGGATGGATGCTGAGCAGTATTCCATTCTAGAGGACAATCAACTTCCCAGCATGGAAAATTCTGGGATTTCTGAGAAGAGCATTATCTTTCGACAGGATAATGACCCTAAAGACTCCTGCAAACGGGTTCAAACCTGGTTCAGATATCAAGTGGACTGCCCTAGACCAGTCATGGATGCAATCTATCAAGCAGAGAAATCAGATTCAGAGAATAAGGATGTTGGCTCTAATAGGTGTAGGAATGGACTTCATGATGTGGTGAGGTCAATTGAAGTGGGACACATGGTATTTATATTTGCTTGGAATTATGTCATTTACATAATTACACAGCTTTGTAACATAGCAACCATTAATAGCTGTCAAATGCCTATGTTACATATGATATAATGATTCTCAAATGTAGGGTCAAATAAGTGTCCCAATGACATGTCATTTTGGAATGACTGCCATTCCATCAGGTCTTATCCAAATCTCTTGACCTTTGCATCCATAGCAAGCCAAGGGTAGGTACCCCATTTGATATACTCATATGTTAGGGCCTGGATTAGGAGGTGTTGGGAAATATTCACTTTAGTGGAAAACATGCAAACATTGGGACACTTTTTTGAGCCACTGTATTTCTGCTTGCATCATCCCAGAGTGCACAAGATGCTCTATGAAACAAATTTTCATGTTCACCAACAATCTCACTCAAATGTGCACTCACGGGCAACAGTGGTCCATGCTGAATGACACTCCTAATGCAAACCAACAAGGGCATATTCTCTGCACAATAACACATACAACACTGTTTGATCGACTTCATCCATGAGGGGTATGTCAGCTATTACCGCTCGTTGTACAAGGTCAGACATGATGAATGGTAAATGATGCACTGTTGAGAAGGAAGTGAATTGGAGTCATATGAATTGATCAGAAATGAATGTGGCAGAGAATCTGCTCAAAATAGTTATGATTAGGTGCAATAGATCTCAGAAAATGATGTCTGGGTCTGTAGGCAATGTTTCCCATGAGGGTGAAACAAGGTTAAAGTGGAAAATCCCAAGAAGCCAGATCATTGTGAAAAGAGCCCATTCAAGTGAGACAAGAGGACTAGAACAGTCAGGTTGGTCCACAAGAATGAGGGCTGTGGCAATATCCTGAAAAAAAGAGAGAAAACGAGATCAAGACAAAACAGATGTGTGGTTGGGATGAAGAGTATGAGGACTCACCTTGACAACCATAGACAACCAAAGAGATCTCCACAATCAACCCATCAGATGGCAAGGAAAAGATGAAGGACTAGTATAGAGAATAAAAATAAGGATGAATAAAGGAGTGACATTCATGTCACAAGAGAACAGCACAGACACAATGGTGTTCACATCATTGGAAAGGGAGATACAATGTCCACATCACAGACAGTAGAAGTGGATAGAACAACGTTCACACCATTGAGAACAAGAATGCGATGTCTACGCTGCAGGGATAAACTATATGTGCGTGAAGCTCTGAAGGATGAGTAAAGCAATGACATTCATGTCACAAGAGAACAGCATAGGCACTGTGGCATTCACGCCATTAGGAAGGGAGATACAATGTCCACATTACAGACAGTATAAGTGGATAGAACAATATTCACACCATTCAAAATGAGAATGCAACATCTGTGATGCAGGGAGGATGGGTAGGTATGTGGCACACAAGTGTGGGAATTGAGCTCTCCATTGTGGAGTTGGACAACTGTCCTAATCGGGACCTTGTTTAGGGCCAGAATGGATGCTGCTACTCACAAAGTAGCTGAGTTTGTTTAGTTTTGTTTGATGGCAAAGAGCCTGGCTATCAAGCTGGCCAAGTTGTCAGCAACTGAAATTTTCACAGACCTTGTTTGTTTCCCCCCATAACACCCAATGGTTATTGACTGGCTTCCCTCTTATCACAATCTCACTGATCACCATGAAGAAGACATTCACCAACAACTCCTCAACCTCATTGGACATCTCAAAATGTTCACAGATACCCTGATGGCTGAACTTGGCCAGGTTTGGTATTTTTTTTTGTATGTATATCTGCAATACTGAACTGTCCCCCAGCCTAAGGAAATCTATGCTGCCATCTCACATTATTGCAATCAATCCTGCTTTCATTGGGACAACAAAAATGGTGCAAACATACAAGGCACTGCTCCATCCCATGTTTTTGACATGTATGTTGCAAAGAAGGCAAGTTTCCAACTCCAGATACTACTAGTCTATGCTAATCTTGACTGGCAGGGGAACAGCCTGATGAAGAATTTCTACAACAGAGGCTGGAAGTACCTGGAGCAAATGGAGGATATTCTTCCCCATAGTGGTGCATCAGGGGGAAGATCTTATCATGGTACCATTGGTGTACTTCCCACCATAGTGGAACAAGACAAAGCAGCGATGGTGAACACAGGGGCACATCATTGAGTTGGGGGAATACTTTGTGCAGAATGAAAGTAAGGCTTCTGTTTTCATTTCGCCCCAGCCCAAGGAGCATCTTGCATATGCCCATAGGTTATATAATCAATTCTGTACTTTGCATCCTGTTGCTGGCTCAAGCCAGAGCTCAGGTAGGCCAGAGACTCCCTTGTAGCCTGTTGTTGTAGTATGGTCACTGTTGAATGTTTTGTTACATAATGAAATCGTGATACCAATCTTATGGCATTCCCAACTATGTTCTGTCTGATACATCTAAATACATACATATCTATGTCCTCCAAGTTGTTCAAATGCTCCTGGGTCCTCAAAATAGTCTGGTAGTTATCCCACATTACCTGGGCGATGTTGTCTCATATCTATTTTGCAGCGAGATTGTCTGGCACAGGTGGGTCATGAGCTGCAGTGGATAGTGACTGTGATGGTGGGAAATCATCTTCCGAGTTGGAATCAGAATTGCTGTCATCACTATTATTTGAGTCTGCCATAGGGTCTGCATGGTAGACAAAGTTGTGAAGGGTGCATAGTGCTGTGGGCAATCTTGCTTGTACATTGAGGGGAAACTCAGTGAAAGGATATGAAAACATTGTTTGAGGATACTGAAGATATGCTTGATGACATTCTGAGCTGATACATGGTGCAAGTTAAACAGTTCTTCATGGTTTGAAGGACTGAAAGGGTGTGAGTGATTAGAACAAGTAAAAACTTGAAAGATATATAGTTTACTGCACACTAGTGTGGCCCCATTCTGCAAGATGGTAGCACACACTGTGATAGGGAACAAGTAACTGGTCTCAGAGTGGGTATCCTCCATCTGCAAGAAGGCATTTCCCAGGTGGGATCTGTAGATCTGTGCCTGCTGCATCATCAAAGACACAGCCATCTGTTGCAGATCCCTTCCAATCCATACAGTAAGCATATAGGTAAATTTGATGTCAAAATCACAAACAAAAAGTCTGTTCTGGGATAGAAATCCCTTGTGGTTGCAGTAAGCAGGGTGAAGATGAGAAGGTGGGGATATGGGTATGTGGCTCCCATCAATGGCTTTGATTGCATTTTCAAAATAGGAAAAAAATTGGGATTGCAACAAACTTTTGATGGAATGGTTTCATCCGTTGGAAATGATACATATTTTGTATAGAATGGTGGGCTTGCAAGGACATTGAGTGTTTTCTTGAAGTATCTATTGAATCTTAAGATAAGTACAAACATTTAATTGGTACCCAGTCATGAATCAAGAGATCAATTCATTTGACCATTGAAAGTGCTCACTAACATGCCTCACTGTAAGGCCAGTAACAGACATATACAGAAAGATTGCAATTTGCTCTTCCAGTTTGACCTTCTGAGTACTCTGATGGCTGAGTTCATGAAATTCAGTTACAAGTGAAAGAAAAACCTCCTTAAGAAGCCCAAGCTCACACTTAATGCAATCTGGATGACCTATGATGAGCTCCAGAACCCAGAAATACCTGGATAGGATGGAGGTGTGATACATACTTGATCAGTTCGTGTCAGGGGAGATTGGCAGAAAGAAAAAGTTTGAGTAATGAAATAACTGAATCAGTTCCAAGATATGTTCAAAGGCTTCATCTTGTGCCTCATCTGAGTATAGCTCTGTCTCTATGCCAGTGAAGGATGGCATGATATGATATAATGATTAGATTGATAGCAGTAGCTAATTTTAAGTCGCTGACAACTTTGCTGGCTTGACAGCCAGGCTCTTTTTCACTGAACAACAGTGAACAAACTCAGCTACTTTGTAAGTAGCAGCATCCATTCTGGCCCTAAGTTGCCTCATACTCCATGATCAGCAGAGGCTGCAAGATAACATTTGTAAACAACAGCACTTAACCCTGCTGAATGAGTGGAATGCAAAAAAAAAAAATTAGATAGAATGAAATTAGGGTTTATTATCTGTGGTAGAGTATTCTGCAATTGTATGATCTGGGTAAGGAAACTCCAGCCATGGAATCCAGGCCATTGACTCCTAATCAAGCACCTTCCGACCAGGTGAAACTGCCCACTATCACAGAAATCTGAGATCAAATGCAGGAAGTCTTCAGCATCAGACCTTGTCTATGGCAGGTCAAAGTTGCACAGGCCCTGCTCAAAGGCAACCAGGACATCTTGTGTACTGCAGAAACTGGGATGTGAAAGACCCTTGTGTTTTCGATGCCACTCCTATTTCATCCTGGAAGTATTCAGTTAGTGGTCACTCCTTTGAACTTGCTAGGAAGGCAAAATGTGAACTCACTTGCAAAATTGTGAATATGAGCAATAGCAATAAATTCAGAAACAACAACACCTGCAAATTTTACTGTGAGTTTGAAAGAAATCCTGCAGAGATCTTACTTACAGTACTACAAAACTAGGCCATTCAATCACTCAAGTTCCATGCTATACTAGTCAGCCCTGAACAAATCATGAAGCCAGGGAGTGCATTTGAGAAATTGCTGAAGGATCCTTTGTTTACCTCATGGGTGGTCGATGTTGTTATTGATGAGGCTCATTGTCTCACCAAATGGGGAGATTTTCAACCCAAGTACAAGCAGTTAAACTGACTTTGATATACCTTGCCATCAACAGTGTTGCTAATGCTTGCATCTGCCACACTCATGGCTGTTTCCCTATCCAATATACCACATCTGTTACATATCCACATGGATCAACTTGTTGCAATATGCCCCTTGAGCAACCACCCTAATTTCAAGATCAACATGAAGAAAATCAAATACGCACTACATAGATTTGTGGACATCTCATTTCTGATTTCTGAAGCATGGAAACCTGAGAATCCTCCTCTGCCAAAGTTCTTGATTTTCTTTGACAACATACAAGATGCCATTAATGCTACTCAGTATCTTTGCAAACACCTACCACCACAGCTCAGAGACAGGATTAAATGGCTCAACTCTGATATGACCATGACTTACAAGAAGATGGAACTTGAAAGCCTTGTTATGGATGAGACATGGGGCCTGTGCATAACAGATTCGTTTGGAATGGTGGATAAAGTTTAAAATTTTACATGGAAGTAACTTACAGTATCCAGGGAATGGATGTGCCCAACATTGTGTTGATTTTTCAGTGAAATGAGGTTAATTCCAATTATTGCATAGCTCCCACTGAAGGTGCCATCTATGCCAACTCTCTTGGAAGGGGGTGGGTCTTGAGGGCTCCTTGGCATATCATGTTTGACCACCTTCCCAATGTTAAGTATCTTAGCCTCCCAACTGCCAGGATCATAAAAATTGCAGAAATGTGGGATTGGCTGACAAATCTGACAAAGCTTTTCACCACATGAGAGATACATTGCAGAAATGATGATGGGTAATTTTGCTATGTTAGAATATGACTGAAGCTCTGAGTTGCAAGCCCAGTGCATCATGAGCAGATACTACAAAATCAGAAGTGCTGTAGACTTGTGGGCATTATGACGAATCAAAATACTTCCATGTCAGATTCAGTAGCAAAATCACTACAAGGCAGTTGAATCTTGGGTGTAAGCTGGAGTTTGAGGAGATGCTTAGGAAGAGACAACTTCCAAATGGCATCAAATTGTTCCCTGTGTATGAGAGGCCTTGACTCACAAGACCAAGGAAATTTGAGAATTTGAGCATAGCACCTGTTCAGTTGATCTTGTGCATCAGGTCAGTAATATGAGGAGGAATGCTAATGCCTAGACTTCATTGCTCATGGCTTTGAGGTGATGGGCAACTCAAAAGTGGCAACACCACCATACAAATAACCAGTGATGGCATAAGGACTGTGAGACTATGTCCACTTGACGGCTGTGGTGCAAGAAGATTGTTCAGGCAACCAAAGAATGAGTGTCTGGGTTTGAAATCCTGTGTGCAGAATATGTAGAAGGGCCACTCATCCTGGAAGTATGTGGCAGAGTTGACGGGATTCTTGGATCATGGGGATCTTGGCCAACTGAAACACAGACTCTCCCTTGTGCTTAAGTCTGATAACATTGTTGAAGGTACCACCGAGTTTAAAGAAGTTCTTGCTAGCAGATATGTCACTGATGTTGAGGTTGAAGATGTCGGTGTAGATGCGAGCCAATGTCTCCTCAGTCTTGGTGGAAGGGGTAATGAAGCTGGCACCACAAGCAATGCTCAGCAACTCCTCTGTGCAGACAATATGCTTAGCAAGTCTGCTCTGCTTGAATTGGTTCACAAGATGAACTCTAGAGAGCTTTCTGAGAGTAGTCTTCTCCATCTGATCCATGTGGATGGAGACAATGAGCTGGGGTAGAAGAGTGACCATCCTCACAGAGATATGTACTGCAGAGGGTGCGGTGCATAGCAAAGAGCTTGGTGGTCGCATCTTCACCATTAAGGTCGAATATCTGTGAGCAGAGAACAAAATCCTCAGTCTTCTGGACAGATGCTGACAGTATCCTTGATACATTTGCTCAATCGTGGGGATCATTTGTTTCACATGATGTAGTAACTGTGTAGCATACAACACGACCAGCCCAGGTTGACAATTTCATGCTAACAAGGGAGAGCTTGCCATGGGCCTGTGACTTGTAAAGAGGGTGCATGATAGGCCTGTTGGATATGCTTGTAACATACAGGCATGCCCACTATAGGGCAGTAGGATACATCCACAACATATGGGCAGGTCTGCCATTCAGCTGGCAGAAGGTCATGCAATATATAGGTGGGCCCACTGTAGCATTGTAGGGTGCACTTGGGTGATATTGGTGGGCCTGCCAAGTGGTTATAGGGTGCACATGCAATATACAGGCAGGCCTGCCATAGAGTTATAGAGTTCTCTTGAAATACTCATAAAGACATGGTCAATCGCATGCTGCATACAGAACCTCTGCTTCCAAGCAGCCATCTGCCTCACTGCCCTACCTCCCACTCACCCCCTTCACCCCCTACTACATCATGCTGCCTCAAAATTTGTCAAATGACACAGATCCTTGCTTCACTGCCTCTGCCATTCATATGCCATCCAGCACAAACTTATGGAAACCATTGCTCATGATAACCCACCTCCCTCATCCACCCCCCCCATTCCACACTGTCATAGCATGTAACCAGGATGCTGTGCTGAACGACCATGCAGATGACCTCACCAAATCTCCTACCTGCATCTACAGTGATGGATCCAGCATCAATATGCTGTGGGTGCAGCAGCCATCCTCTATCTCAACAACTCCCCCAAATATATACTATGATACCACCTAGTCTCCAACAAAGCCCACACTGTCTACAAAGCAGAAGTGGTCAGTGTCATGTTAGCAGCTAAATTGCTACTCACCATGTGTGCCATTGGGAGGGATGCAGGGGAATGGTACAGTAGGCCTCTGCTACATTGTGAACAGCACCTTAAAAACATGGGAGGAGGTAGGAAATGATTAAAGCTATAATGGGGAATGTGCTGTAAGATGTAGGGAAATTATTTGGGTTAACTAGGGAGTTTATGGAGGGGGTAGGGAGAGAAGAGTGAGGAAAGGAAAGGTTCTGTATGAGGCAATATTTGCCTGGTTTGCCCAGTTTTGGGACAAGGGAGAGGGGGGAAGATTGAAAGGGTCTGAGTATGCTCTCTACTTCATCATGAGAAAAAGGACCAAGGTACCTTCCCTTGGTGAATTCTTTGCATACAATATCTTCAAATATGAGATGGTGCTCGATTATTGAGGAGTTGTTAGGTGGGGCAAAGGTAAAGATAAAAGGGGGAGTTCAGCTGAGAAGCCAATGTGGAGGCCATCATATATGTTTAGGTATCTTATGAGCAGGTGGGAAGCAGTGAGGTGGTGGAGCCAAGCTTCTGATTTATATGGTGTTTGAGCTCGGGTGAGGTTGTGCATGAGGGCATTTCTGAGCACCATGGCTGGAGTTTCCACAACCAGAACAGCTATGCTTGGCAGATTTATGGGGGTGGGTGCATCCATTTGGCCTTTGCCAGTTGTTGCAGAGGGTTTCTCTGTCTCCATCAATGAGATGTCTGTCAGTATGCAGGTTGACCATCCCAGATGGAGGGTTGTTGCATTTGTGTATCCAGTGGGGGTGGTGGCCAAGGCAGATGGGGCAGATGGATTTGCAGAAGGGGGGTTCACTGCTGGAGCATCTGTTGCAGGGCTTGGATGACTGGAGAGAGGCAAGGGAGGGTGTCTGCTGGTTCAATCCTGATGGATGACAAAACTGAGAGCAGGTGGGAGATTGGGAGTGAGAGGAGTGGCAGCATTTGCTGGGTGCCTCAATGTTGTGTGAGGTGTAGGATCAATGGAAACACCATGACTTGGAAGAGGGGAGTGTGTGGGTGTCAAACCAGGTGTCCATCTGCAGTTGCCTTGTATGGTGCATTGGGGAGCAGGGAGGGGGTGGTCACGGTGGTGGGACAGGGCACAGCACCAGTGACGTGGGAGGAAGAAGGGGCTGGGGGAGAACAGAGGGCGTACAGTGGCTCAAAAAAGTGTTCCAATGTTTGCATGTTTTCCACTAAAGTCCTTGGCTATGCTTGTCAGGCCAAGAAGCATGCTTGAGGTGATGCATGAATGAGTTCTTGGCTTGAAGGAAGTCACTGAAGGGCAGGTCATAGCCTGCCTTCACGTTGCGGGAGGCTTTGACAGATGCAATGGGGCAGAGGGTTAAGACATCATTGGCACTGGTGAGGCTGAACAAGTCATCAGCATGTGACCTGTGGTTTTTGGCAGCTTCAGAGCAGCCTTTGTAAGAGAAGTACCATAGCTTGACAAATTCAAAGGTGGTGATTTTCTGGAAGGTGTACTGGGAAGGGCAAGGAATGATGATGCTAGGGGAGGGTTTGTTCTTGTTGGAGTCGCTAATTTTAGGTTTCTTCTTCTTGGCCTCCTTGCGCTCTTTTTCAGCCTCTGTTTCAGCAAGGCATCTTTCTTTGGCTTCCTTATCTAGCTGCTCCTGGTGGTGGTGCTTAGCTTCCTGGGCTTCAAGGTCCCTGTTATAGTTCCATGCATCAACTCATAGTTGATGTTCAGCCTTCTGCTCGTTAATGTTGTTGACTTGGTGCAGAGTATCAACAATGGGGTGATAGCCGGCAGCAGCAAAGTCTGGGCAGACTTTGAGAGAAGGGTCTGCCATTAGATAGGAAAGAAGAGAGTGTGGGCAAGTTGGACAGGAAAAGTGTGACAAGCAGTGGAAACTGAGGAATGATGAGGACAGAGGAGGTAAGAGGCAGGAAGAAAGAAATTACTGCCATATGACCTTGCTTGTCTGAAAACATAACACTAACACTTGCCTCATGCCTCATCACACTTTAGTGTGGCTACCTACCACCCTATGGCAAGCCTGCTCATATGTTGGAAGCATCCTAATGCTAGCCTCTTCATCAGTTGCAAGTGCACCCTACCAACCCACAATGGGCCTGCCCATAAGTTTCATTTGCACCCTACTGTGCTATGGCAGGCCTGCTCATTTGTTCCAACTGCACCCTGACACCCTAATGCTGGCCCCTTCATCAGTTGCAAGTGCACCCTGCCAACCCATAGTGGGCCCACCCATATGTTTCATTTGCACCCTACCATGCCACAGCAGGCCTGCCCATAGGTTGGAAACACACCCTACCACCCAATGGTGGACCTGCTCATTTATTTCAACTGCACCCAAACATTTTAAGGTAGGCCCCTTCGTATGTTGCAAGTGCACCCTAACAACCCACAGCAAGCCTGCCCGTATGTATCATTTTGGCAGGCCCACTCATATGTTGCAAGTGCACCCTACAATTCCATGGTGGACCTGCTCATATATTTGCAGTGCACCCTACTGCCCTATGGCAGGCCTGCTGATATGTTGCAAGTGCACACTGCAACCTCAAGGTGGGCCCACTTGTACATTCCAAGTACACCCTGTAACCCTATGGCAGGCCCACTTGTATGTTTTAATTGCACCCTACCCTACCACCCAATTGCATTTACCCATCACAGGCCTGTAGCAGGCTCTCCATTTCCAGTATGATATTGTCAACCCAGGCTGACTGTCTATATCTGAAAATTTGACTACATGAGCTCTTTGTTTGCTTCTTTTACTTGCTTTCCACTAACAGCTTTGATTAGGTCTCAACACTCAGTTCTTCATGAAGTTAGCCCACTTTATCTCATCTCATCTGAGTCTATATCAGCATCAGCATTACTTCACTCTTGTTTGCACTTCATTCTCTTGCTGTCCAGATGATCTAGAAGTATCTGTCACATTCAGGTTTGGTAGTTTTCCTGATACTACTGTTTCTTTCAATGTCATACAGTAGCTCCTTGCATTATAATGAAAATAAATGGATTAGTATGTCTGCTTTTGTATGAAAATATGAGGATATGTGGGATTATCCAGGCTCCTACACAGCTGCAGCTTCAAGTGTGAAGAGTGTGAGGTTGATTATTTAAGGTTGGCAGTGTTTGAATTCTTGCATCACCACTCAGAACTTTCCACCCACACTTGGAGGCTGCAGCTAGGTAGGTGGTTCATCCATAACCCATCCAACAGCCATCTGTGTTCAATATGCATTCCTTCAGATCTGTTTCACTCCTTTTCTGTTCAATTATCTTTACCCAGGGGCCTCAACATGAACATTATTTCTCACTTTCTCACTTCCCTGTTCCTTTATCTGTGCTTCAGTCAGTTCACTCATACTTGACATGTGCATGGTCCTTTGCTTTGTGTGAGTATCGTTTGAGCTCCATTTTCAATTCTCTTGGGCGACATGAATGTTGCTTTCCCCCGCTTGTTTTTATCCCCCCCTTTTTGTCTACTGCTTACAATACAATCCTTACTATTTATGGTGCAGCAATTTGTTCTAGTTCCTTTCAGATGATGTGACCGCCATCCTTTGTGGCGTAGACACCACTTTTTCGACATGAATGTTGTTTTGTTTTCCTTGCTCATCTCATCTTATCCACTCTTGTCATATATCCTCACTCTTCCCACAAGCAGTCATCAGGTGCGCCTCTCTTGTTCCCGCTTAACACACCTGCTGCATTCCTTCTTTTTAGGATACTGTCTTTTCAGCCCTTATTCTCATGTTCAAGCCTGACTACTTCAGTCCTCTTGTTCTCAACCAACTTGATCCTGAATGGGTCACAGTCCTGCTGCACAAGGGATTCAAACCTGCTATGGTGCAGATGCTAAGAAATTCCCCTGCAGGAACCTTCTCACTCAAGGTACCAAGGGTTGGGACCATGGTCAATTCATGCAATGTGGATTGTCTGCTTCATGTACGATGAATGGTGGTGGCCCATGTTCCTGTCTACATCCATTGGGGCACCTGTGACAAGCTGGCAAGGCAGTTATTCTGCAGTTGCCTACCTGACAAGCCCAAGACCCTCTGGATGTGCCAGCATTGCCACCCAAGTGACAAGGACCTTGCATGTGCTGCCAAATCTGCCCAGGCCGGTCAGACCTCAGCTTCCAATGCTCTTTTCCCAATCTTCTACCCAGATCTCACCAGAAAAAAAGGCAAAGCATGGCAGGAATTCCCTTCCTGCTAGATGATGATCAACAAGGAAAGGAGTCAAGGGAGTCAATATGGACATGCCTAATATAACAGCCTGCACCATAGATGCCCTAAGTGATTGAGTCCCTGGGACAAATGTCTTCTATTGGGAGGAGGTTGACAGTTTTTGAATTCATATCAGCATTAGTGGTCCAATGTTAGCAGCAATCTGGACATTGTATTTGGATGGTCAAAAGTGCTACAACCCCTTTACTGATGAATGGGACGTGTGCACTGAATTCAATCCCCCTACCCCTCCTGAACCTGGTGTGCTTGAAGCCAAGTATGATGCTGATGAGGATGTGCAGCATTAACCAATGCAGAATGACCGATGGCTAATGACTGGCCAGTCAACCCCTCAGCTCACTGCACCATGAGCTTTGTTGGTGGCAGCATCCCACAGTCCACCTCTTTGTGGGATATCCTGCATCAGCACTACAGGTTCATGTACTCTCCATCCATGCAGCCTTCTCCTCCCACTTGCAGCATCCATGAGCTTGTGATGAAGGTTTGTGAAGGACAAGCCCCCCTCCCAGATTCAGCTGCTCTCCACAACATAGTTGGGGCATTTCTAGCTCTTCTCACTGATGAACAGCCACTCCAGCTGGAGCTCTGTGATATGCTAGATGAAGGCCTCTGCAATCAATACAATGCTGGTCATGTTATTGTTGAGTGATGCCAAGGGGCTCACATTGGGTTGGATGGTTTCCACACCCTCAGCATGTTTTACATTGTCCATTTTCATCAGATGGCAGCTTCCCAATTTTTAGTCTACCTTGATGACCCTGTTGCAGTGCTGCAGGTCATTCACATCCAAATTGGTCTTGACCCACCAGATCCTGCTTTGCAACTTGCACTGTAAGGAATTCCTTTCCACATCTGGGTTGTTTCTGATGATCTACCGACACCCATCTCTCCCATGACTCCCCAGGGTCTTGGCTTCCTCCTGTTCCAGCATCAGCTCCTTCCATCCAACTATAACTCTTACCTTGACACAAGGAACTGCTTATTTCATCAGGGGGATGCTAGAGCTGCCTTGATGAAAGGAAGTATTGTTGCACATCTGGCATGCAACTCAATTGGTGACTGCATGGATATGCTTTTGCAATCCAGACCATCCAAAGATGCTGCCTGGTATGATACCACCATCAAGATAGGGCAGGAATACTTGTGGGACGATAACTTAGATCCCAACAATGAGCAGGTCATATGCCATGTCTACAAGGCTTCTACAGGTAAGATATGACATATTTTACCCTGCAAGGAATTCACCAAGCTTGGTTCTAGGTCAAGGAGAGCATGGGGGCAAGCAGATGTCCAATATCTCTTGGTGGCCTAAGCAGTCTACATGGGAAGGGTGCAGGTTCAATGTTGGCTACTGAGTTGTAGACAATGAAGCATGGTTTCAGCATCACCTTGAGGCTATTTAGTCCTACTGCAGTAAGGAACCTGCTCCTTGCTATTCTGCTGCTGAATGGCAGAATAGATTGAACTGCTGCAAAGGGGCAAAGATGTTGTCCAACTCCACTGTGCCTTCCACTATGGAGTCTTCATTCCCCAATGTGTGGTCCTTGTCTCACTGTCTGTGGCATGCTGCAGGCAATGTCTTTCCTCACCATCTCTGCATTGTTTGCTACACTTTGTCTACACTTTGATTACCCAAAATGTGCCACAATTACTACACTTTTCCACACCATTGTTTGCTACACTTTTGCTACACTCCAGCCACCACATTGTTTGCTACACTTTGACTACACATTTGACTACACATTTGGCTACACTTTGGCTACACTTTGGCTACACTTTTGGCTACACTTTGACTACACATTTGACTACACATTTGGCTACACTTTGGCTACACTTTTGGCTACACTTTGGCTACACTTTTGGTACACTATTTGGTACACTTTTGGCTACACTTTTGATTTCACCTGTGGTACACCTTTGACTACACTTTTGGCTATACACTTTTGGCTACACTTTGTAACAGTCCATGACAGTCTGGGATATTCTGGGACAGTTTGTAAAATCTGAAATATGTTGTTGATTCTGAAATCAAAATATGGTTAAAATTACCTTGATTATATAATCATGTGTAATGATGACATAACTGTTATATAATCATATTATAGTGATGTCAAAATTGATCTTGATTAGTCATCACTGTGACAGTCTGTCACATGCTGGGTAAAATAAAGCTGTCACAATCTGGGGTGTGCTGTGTGGCCCCTGGAGTGAAAACTATGGGTGAGGGTTAGTTTGCTGATGTGGTTTACCACAGATGGTGTTCAGCCAACTTCACCACACTTTGTGCTGCAGCCCCCTTGGGCTCAGGGGCATGAAGCCAGCCTGGCTCCTGCAAATGGTAAGCAGTCAATCCACTATGGAGTCTTCATTTCCTGATGTGCGGTGCTTGTCTCACCATCTGTGGCATGCTGCAGGCAGTGTCTTTCCTCATGATCTGTCAAGACTGGGTCAACTCTGAGAAAACTCCAGAACTCCTGAGTTAGTCAAGGTGTATGGGACCTTGGCTTCAGCGTATGTGCTGTGCCCTTATCAGAGTCAGTCCCAGATTTAGAGGGTTGAAAGTCAGAGGTAAGACTTAACACTATAGACAGTGAAGTCGAGTCAGTCTTCAAGACTCAAGAGAAAGGAGTTGAATCTAAGTTAATATTCAAACTAAAGAATACAAATGGAATTCTAAGAGCTTATATACTTCAGAGGAACATAGGATTAGTAACAGAGTATAAGGGATTGGTAAGGAATATCAGAATGTGAGTATTACCAGAGCTGCGCTTCAGATATGAGAATACTGGAGCTGTGCTCCTAAGCAAAACACAGGTCAGAGGAAGTGAGACTAACACTATTACAGAACAAAGGGTCACATGATCAAAAAGGAACAATGAGATGGAGATAGAAAAGAAGATCCAAGAGTCAGCAGTTGTGTCTAAAGGAAAATCATACCAGAATTGGTATGGAGATATGGACAGAGGATGGACTTGGACTTGTAATATTTTGAGATTTGACAGTATCCCCCTCTTAGGCCTGAACCTCTGAAGGCTGTAGTGAGGAACAATGCAGAGTTGGAAAATCGGAGTCTGAATGTTTGTTGATTGATGCAGGGGCATATAAAGTCCGGGGTGCCCAGTCCATGCTTCTTCATCCCAAACCACCATGTCCAACATCAGCGATATCAAGACCTGGCCCGACAAGCGCCTTGTGGAGTGCACCAATGACGACAACAAGCTCTGCGGAGCTAAGAACCTTGAGCAGCGTCACTGAGTGAAGGAGAAGAAGGCAGAAGAGGACCGGAAGAAGGTGGAGGAGGACTGGAAGAAGGCAAAGGCACTGGTGGCACAGAAGGTGGCGGAGGAGGAAGTAGCAGTGGAGGTGAGAAGGTGCAATGCAAAGAAAGCAGCAAAACAACGGGTAAGCACAATGCTTGCCCATTCTCGGAGCGCGCTAACCACCACAAGGCTGAGGAGGTTCAAGCAGAGCAAAGTGCTGCAAAGGGGAAGGGGAAAGGGCTCCCAGAGTGCATCAGATGCATGGCCCACAGGCTCAAGTGTGAACTCAGGCCTGGCAAGTCCACTGCCTGTGTGGCCTGCCAGAAGATGAAGATCAAGTGCAAGCGGCCCAGGATGGAGGTGAAGGGGAAGTCAGAGTGCCAGAGGAAGTGCTGTGAGGGAAGAACAAGAGGGTGTGGATGATGGAGGAACTGGAGGCAGGGCCAAGTGGGAAGAAGATGGTGGAGCAGGGTGGTGATCGGAGGGGAACAAGTGTTCCCTTCGCAGGTCGCCACAGAGCTTCGTGAGCTCCTGCAAGGTCTGTATCATCTCCTCAATGATCAGAACAAGTACCTTGCTCAGCTCATGGAGTTGAAGGCAATGGAGGTGTATGGTGACTGGGAGGAGTCAGAGGACTTGAAGGTCAATGTGGAGTTGGAGGAGGGCGAGGTGAAGGTGCATGAACATGCCTGATGGGCACATGTGTGGCAGGAAATGAAAGACATGAAAGAGAGGCATGCATCAATAATGGAAGCTTCATAAGTGATCAGAAGATGAGGCATAGCCATATCACAGGGTGAAGAGATGAGGGGGTGAAGAGGTGAAGAGGTGACAGAGTGAAGAGGTGAAGAGGTGAAGAGGTGACATGGTGAAATATAGAGAGGGTGGTCCAGACCACTCTAGAGGGATTAGATAGAGATTGCCTGCAATCCATAGATTAGATGATGGATCACATATGTATCTAATACCAGTTGATTGCACTCTGGTGCATAGATTACTTGATTGTGCATGCCCAGTGCACTTGATAAGGAGATAAAACCTGTCCAAGGTGTCTGATAAGGAAGTAGCACATTACCAATGTGCCATAGAAGAGGATAGCACTGCCCAGAGTGCCAGATAAGGGAATCTACCCTTAGAGAAGTGAAAAATAAAAGATTGAATGCATCAAGCATAGGGGCAATGGCAGTTGTTACAGGCACTATGTGTGCCAGGAACCCATTCCTGGGAATGTGGAGGTCTCAGTGGGGCTTGTCTTTACTGTTCAGGTAAGATGGCGCCCACCTCTGCACATTTATGCTGACCTCAGGACAGGCAGATGGGCTAAATGATCTGAACCAAATGCAGTTCCACCAGCTCAGAGACACTGTGGGATTGGGTTCTAGAGGCACCTCCAAGTCCTTTGTGAAGTCATTGATGTGATCCCATCCTTCAAGAGACCCGATAAAGGCAGAAATCTGGAACGCTATTGCAACCTCCCTTCTTCAGAACCCTGCTTCTAGCCAGGAGTGGGCAGAGTTCAACCTCTATCGGGGACTGCACGTCTCCCTCATGAACTCAGCAGTATTCTTCAGGGACCACATCGGAACCATGTGCCATTGGTGGGTTGCTGACTTGAATCTCATTGCATTCTTCACCAATGCCTTATATCATTAGCTTAATGTTCCACCAAGCTCTGCTCACCATGCCCTCCTTGGCAACATGTTGTCGCAGCAGGGCTGAGATGATGGGCCTTCATTGTCTGTGCTCACCCTTGGGATATTTTGGAAGTATGAGCAGGACAAGGATAATGTCATGTGGCTCATTTCCTCTGCTGACAACCAAGAGCTGAGGGCCCTGTGTCCCAAAAGTGTCAAGGGATATGGCACCACAATGAGTGGGTGGCATTCTCATCCTACTGATTGCTGACAGACTCTCTTTCTTAGAAAAGTTGCTGGAGGTTGCCTGAGGTGATGGCTCCCTCGATATCTCAGAGAGGGAGGTGATGACAGAGAGCAGTTTAATGTGGATGGTGTTTCAGATGCATCTGAGCATTAGGCTGCCACCATATGTTCTTTTCATGTGTACCTTAGGTATCTTTGTGAAACAACTGCCACAGATCCTTCTGTGAACACCATGCAGGGCATCAAAACAACCCCCTCTGATCTGCACTTTCCATGCAAGGTCAGGATCAGCGTGACCAGGATGGACATGGTGACTCTGCTTTGGGTAGTGGGACTGTGCCTTTGCTCTTCCCTTAAATTTGATGCAGTCAAAGCACTCACCAGTTAATATTTCTCTTAAGGTGATTTCCATTGATGAGTGGTGGTTGATGCTGAGGTGTTAACGGCTTGAATTTCAATTAAGGTCATGATTGGATTCATATATATTTCAGGGGAGATATTTGTCTGATATCATGATGTCTCATCCACTCAAGCACCATGAGGATATTTATGGTGGTTCTGAGGTTGGTGATAGGCCAGTTGCCAGTGTTTGTTAAGCATGGTGATTGCTCACTGTGCAGAGTGACTGACACTTGTTGTCAGTCACACTTGATACCTATGTTGAGTAACTGACACATGTGTCAATCACACATTGGTATGTTGTGCCTGTCAGCCACATTGTGGCATCTTTGTTGTTATGTGTAGTTATTATTTACTCATCCATATATCCTGCGAGTTCGATGTGAGTTCTCTTCAGTTTCTGACATCAGACTCCAGGTATGCTGTATGCTGTATGCTATTTAGCATTGCAATTCAGTTTCTAACATCGGACTCCAGTTGCACAGTTCAGCTGTCTAATAGTGTTCCCACACCCTTCCTTGGTCATTTCCACTGTTACCACAATTGTTGCTCTGAGCAAGCTTGCACAGGCAGTTCAATTCAGAAATGGATCCTTAGCAGCAACTGTTAGGTGCTTTCAGGTCAACCAAATGTGGGTGAGAAGGCCTGTCTGCTATCTAGAACATGGTCCAAAGAATTCGTAATTGACCTAAGGTACAAAACTATCGAAGGTTGACAACTTCAGACTCAGATGTTGTCAGTCAATGCCAGGTCGTTCCACTAGTAATGAATACCATCTGGACATGAACTAATTCCTGGTTCTGACATGCCTAATCCTGGTGGCAATAATGAGTGGTGTCTTGGAGGTTGACCAGTGCATCATCTAACAGCACAAGATGAAATCATCCAGCCTGTGATTGAAAAATACAGTGAGCAACAAAACTATTCCAATAACTAACCTGTTAGGACCATGCAACTCCTGGTGACAACTCCGGAACTCTTGAGGTAAGTCTGGTTGAATGGGACTTGGCTTCAGCTTATGTGCTACGCCCTTACTGTTCGTATGGGTGTCCCAGATTTTGAAGGGCAGAGGTAGTGACAAAGAGGAGACTAGACAGGAGTTATCCTAGTTGATATTCAAGCTAAATGTACAGTGGAGTATCTAAGAGTTTATATATGTCAGAGGTACATAGGATTAGTAACAGAGGTACAAAATGATTAGTGAGATGGGAGACATGGCTAACTAGACCAATTAGTCTCATGTAAACAAGATTTAAAACTAGAGCTTAAAGCATTGTCTCTTAATGAATGAATGGCCCCACTCAAGCCCACTGCCTCATGATATGATGAGGTGGTGGTGGGCATGCCCTTATCTGATCTCATATGACATGAAACAGGTACATGGGATGAGCTGCCACTTGCGTTCACTTGTACACTAGCATTCAAGGTATGGGTCTTCCTCTCTTTCCATTCCTTTCATGTTGTGAGTCCCTGTTGCTTACATTCCTTCCTCAGCTTGGTGAAGCAGCCAACAGTCGAGATGCTGGCAACTTTGCACCTGTTGGGTTTCAACCTCTGCTTTCAAGTTTTTCCCTTACACCCTGCCAGTACTGGATCAGCCTGCTGCAGTAATGATGCCTACAACTCACCAGGCAGCATCACTGTTCTGATGCATTCCACAGGTTCTTCAGCCACTTCCTAGCATCCTCGTCGCATTCCAACACTCCTGATGCGTTTGCTTCACCACTCAGGTCATCTGGATCATCTGGAGGTCTACCTGGTAAGTCTTCTTGCTCACTCTGCTTTGAGTGTTTGCACTCATGTTCTGATGCTTCTACAGGCTTCTTCGGCCTATTCCCAGCATCCTCGATATCCTTGGATGCTCCCAATGCATCCGTTTCAGCTTCAGTAGGTGCAACATTGAAGCCCACTGACACTTGCCACTCCCCCCCTCAAGCTTGAGACTCAGGGGCTCGTTCTCTCACATGGATGGTGCAGTTTGACTGGAAGGTGATGGACATGGCTCTGATGGTGCTCTGTCAACTCCCGTTTCAGTGTACTGATCATTTTCTTCGTCAGCTGTTGTCTATTGTACATGCACACCAGCACATCCTCTCTTCCCCACGATCAATATCTCTCAACATGTCATCATGCTCTCCCCTGGGCCCTTGACCTGTGGCACTTTCTCTGCAGCTGGGGACACAGTGTCCCAGAGGAGTTGGAAGTGCACATGAGGCCAGGACAAAAGAGCCTGGTGACCCTGCCAGACAATCCAAGGCCAATGGTACACAGTGTGAGCGGGATGAATGAGGCAGCATGACTGACTCACCTGAATGTGCCAATGCACCTACAAGCCAGCCTCCAGTGCCCGCCTTGATGGAAAGGTGAGTGACATGCATTGTGGCTGCATGGTTGGTCTGTCAAGCATTGAGCATTTGGCCCAGGGGGGTCGACCAACCAGAGGTGTTTGGGGTTGCGAAATTGAACTCCATGTGCCACTCCATATTCTGGATTGCTGAATTACATATCTATGACAATTTGCATTTAGAACTCCACCTGTCACTACTACAGAAGGCTCTAAGACTATTACTTCAAGCACCTCATGGTTGATTCGTGACATGTGGCTGTTTATGGTGAGCACATGCCAGACTCAATCCATGACTTATTAAACTTTAATGCGATAGGATTTCCCATGGAATTCCTATGCCCAGGGCATCCCTGCAAGTGCTGCAAAGCCCACCACACTTCCTCTCCTCAGACTTGTTACTGTGGTTGCATATCAGGAATGTTAGGTGCATCACTATTCAATACTTGCTGAATCAAACTCCATGACCACATCCTGGCATGACCATTCTCTTCATCTCATTGAAAAATTATGCAAGCCCAATGTTATTCTTGTTCCTGTGGGGTCCAAACACGACATTACAGTACATTCAAAGATGTCCTGACCTACTGTAAGCTGAAGGAGTTCTTCTCTGGTGACTGCCAAAAAGAGGCTCTGAAGCAGCTGACCAAGATTGCTGGCTATGTTTCTGTATGCCAGCTCAACTGATGTTTCTACATCACTTTGTTGCTCTGCAACAGAACATTTACACTGGCTGCCTTTATCTGAGGCTCCACCATCATCTCTGAAGCCAATGGACATTGATGTCAACCCCATCTGCTTCCTATCAGCTGTATTAGGGCTCATTGGAGCCTCTGCTGCATGGTGTGGCTTCGACGTTTCCATGGCCCCTGGTCCATCCAATATGTACAAGCTGAGCAAGACACTTCTGCAAGTTCACGAAGGTGACATTGGGAGCAGTGCTTCTTCATGCAGCAACTGACATGCATGGGAAAGGGACTAAAGTACCCCTTTGCAAGGTATGGAAACACTTTGGGGTCCCACCAAAAACCTACCGCATCAAAATGTCTTGAATGGCTACAGTCCTTCCTGGTTAGCACTGCCAAACTTCCTAACAACATTGATATCACAAAATGTATGGGCAAACGTGCCCCTCATTTCCCACCCTTCATAGCCTGCAGAAATGCATCTTCAGAAAGAGCAATGAATACCAGATCTTCTCAGGCTGTCTGGTGCCCCCCATGAACAAAGACACACCGACTTGGGATCATGTGAAACACTAGCCAGGTATCACAATCATTCTACACGATGAGTGTGAGACACCAGTAGCCCCTTGTCCTTGCCCTTACCCTACACTGTGGGCAACAGGCTATTATCTGGACAATTATGAGCCTCCCATGCATCAAGACACCACAAGGAATATCTTGGAGAGGTTTCACCCAGAATCTTTGATCTTATGCTATACATCTTCTATCAACATCAACTTGCCTGTATTCATATCTTTCTGCACATTCCTCTTTTTCTTCCTCATCCTTTCCAAACTGGATTGACCCAAATTGACTCAGATTGACTTCTGGATTGACTAGTTAGTAGTGTTCACTGTAACCAACTCCCACAGAATCCCTGGGTCAAACATACAGTGGCTCAAAAAACTGTCTGCATGTTTGTACATTTTCAGCTAAAGCTGATATCCTGCAACAACCCTAACCTGGACTATCATTATGTTAGTGTATAAAATAAAGTACTTGCCATTGGCTGTCTATAGCATCAAGAATCAAGGCAATTGGTTGAGACCTGATGAAATGGCAACCATTTCAAAATGATAACTCATTCGGACAGTTTT
>JBBPNN010000444.1:0-24092 GCA_038090935.1 Hortiboletus campestris
TCCTCCCTCATCACCCCTTTCCCCATCACCCCCAAGTTCCCCAGCCTTCCCCACATCCCCCAGCCTTCTCCATTATTCCCTCTCCCTTCTCTATCACTCTCCAGCACTCCCCAGCACTTTCCCAGCACTCAACAGTCTGTCCCATACTGTACCAAACTGGGTACCCTGGGGCCTTAACTATGGAAAAGGGTTGGTTTGCTGATGTAGGAGTAGTGAGTGCATAATTAAATGCAGTGGCAACCATAGATAAGGTCATCGTGAATCCTTCAACCAACCATGAACCATAATGCAAAAAGATAGCAGGCATTGTTGCTAGCAATATGATGTACTGCTCTTTAAGCAGGGCTCATAACCTATCGGGATAACCCAATTATGCAGGGGCAAGAAAGGTAATGAATCAGTGGAAGATATGCACTATTAGGTTGATGGTTGGTAACAAAAAATATCTCTTAGTGTGAGAACACATAGAGAGATGTCTTCAGGGAATGAGGATAGTAGATCAGACAATATCCTCAGAGGATCTGAGTGAGAGGATGGAACAAAGGATGAAAGAATTATTGTTATTTAGACAGGCTTAAGGCCATGTCTTATATAGTGTTCAGTGATGAAACTAACGAGAGTGCAAGATCTCGCTGGTTGCAGAGACAACAGCGAAGGGTGAACCAGTGAGGAGAATACTCACTTATGGTACTTCACAGTATGAAGAACTGTTGCTAGTAGCTATTCACTCGGTGGGATGAGAGAAGAGCTTAGATTTCTGAGTACAAAAGTACTTGGGTTTAAGTAGTGTCTAACTACTGTTTGTATCTATTGTGACATCCTTCTAAATAGAGAAGGTGGTATGATTGTGAAATAATCGTGAGAACGAATGGTGCAATGCGCAGCAATGAGAGATAAAGGCCATTGGCTATTAGCCTTAATTGCGTGATAATTGCATGATATGACACCATCTAGATAAGAATAGAAATGGTGTCATAGTTATGTCATAAAAGTCTAGAACATGTGACGTCATGGGTCTAAAATGTATTAGTAATCATGAAGAGCAACCCAGACAAGATAAGATAATAATTATCAAATCATAGATTCTCAATAGAAACACTGATGTAGATGATACATGTTTCAGAGATAAAATGTGTAAGAGATAAAGGAATAAAGCACATATCAGAGATTAAACATGTATCACATCTTATGACACAATGATGTCATAGTCTAGACCAAAGATAAGGATAGCTTATCTAATAATGGTAAGTAATATGGATAGTGTAAAGATAAGGTCATAGACTGCTCTAGAATCCGGCATCAGGAATTGAATATTAAAATATGAAATACCAGAATTCTCAACAACTGGAGCTACAATACATGAGTTTCAGTGTAAGTAATAACCGGGGGGCAACTCACCTCAGCCACTGCCAAAGAGGGTGGAAATGACTGAGGTGCCAGTAGGTAGAATGAGGGTTTAAATAGTATGTATGTGGTGAAGGCACACTTGTACCCTGAAGAGCAGGAATGAAGATGGGTCATATGGAGAGTGTGTAATAGGTACACAGTTTGGACCTCAGAGGTCCAGACTCCACAAAGGAAGAGACATGTCTGTCATGCCATTGTAAATCCATCAAGTATCTCTGGGTGTGGAGTCAACTCTGGACTATGGAGTTGGTGGTATTTTGTCAGTGCGCATGTGGTGATAATACAGCCAATCACATTGTTTTCTTGCTGGTGACTTGGATCATTGGAGAATGCTTGGAGCAGTGGCAAGGGGTCTTGTATGGAACAGCGGGACACTGCGGTACTAGTATTAGCTATCTGTTTCCCATGATGGAGCTGAACTCCCCAGCATACAAACCAAGGCCGTCCGAACGCACAAGGACTCAAGGATTGTGAGCTTTATTCGCAAACTTGTGTGTGTTCCATGTTTCTCGAGACGCACGACCGACAACTTTACAGTTCCGAGTCGTATCACCGTTTCGGGGAGAAAGGCCCGATCGCAACTTGAGAGTGACATTGGAACAAAACCATGCAGCACAAGCTTGAGAATTAGACTATGATAGCCAGTCGAGGATTACTATAGGTCTGGGTATACCGTGCCCGTAGAAGGTCCGAAATCACCTACCCACGTCTACTGTATATCGAGCGTACGAATGCCATCTATCAATTCAGTCAACGATGTCTCCTCGCGAATCCGAACCATGATCAAACTATCTGTCGCAACCCGTCTGTATTGCGCGCGCGCCAGCGGAGCAAGCAACAGTGCCCCAAACGGCTGTCTGAGGCGGGCAACGAGCCGCAGTGCGCACGTGGTATCATCAAACAGAGCAGCGCCGCATGAGAAATCCTGGTCGAGGAGGGGACTGATCCAGGGATGAATGAGAAGTAAACCTCGCATCCCAGCTAACTCGTCCGTAGTCTCGATCTCGACGACTCCGAGTATGGGTGTTGTCGCACGATAAACAGATAGGTCAGAGTCGGGATCAAATTCCGAGACAGGGACGAGGTCAGCGAGGGGGAATACAATGCCAGGAAGTCTGAGCCGACCAGCGACCAGCGATAACGGGGGGAGGTCATAGAGTCGTCCATACAAAGCTATGGCCAGGGAAAGGTCAGGCAACAGTAAGCGCAATGCCATAACAATGCCATCCATCTCAGCTGTCTCGATCGGTCCTGGAACATGCGGTGGCATTATTTCGTTGTTAACAGTCAGATTCGCAGGGAGGTAGCTGTGATGAGTACCGGAGCTGCTTCCAGTCCAAGCAAGAAGTGTGACATTATCTGAACGTGTCAGGATGTGCTCCAGCAAGCGACTGACTGCCTGATTGCCTTCGCCATACATGACCGGAATCGCGACATTGAAGATGCCGAACAATGAGTATGCGATATCCTCCTGGCGCGCCGTTTGACGCATGGAAGCTAGGTAGAGCTTCACGCGGGCCCTATCTAGCCCTGGTTGAAGGCTGGCCAACTCGTGCCTGGCGAAGTTCATTGCTCGTTCCATCTCCGAAAGGATTATAGGTGATTCCTTGTGGTTGAAGATGTCCAAACCAAGGTATGGCTTCCAGTCCTTGGTATAGAATTGGACAACCTCGGAAGCAATGTATTCTTGGTATGTCCATCCACGAGTGTCCCAGATGCTCCTCCAGAGGCAACCAATCTCCTGGGACTGCGACAAGACCCCGAGAAGGTGGACGATCGTGAGGGACGACCCACGATACCACCTGAACATGGCAAACAGGGATTCCTGCAGGACCCCCTTGTCGAGTTGATTGACGCAACACGTGTCACTCCATGCCCACTCGAAGCGAAGAGTGTGCACGAGCTTGCAGAAACTTTGCAGCTTGCTGTTCCTGGGACACACCGCTAGCTCGTAGATGGAGACATTCTCGACCATCTGGAACGTTGGTTCATTGGGCTGCCACTTGTGCGAAAGCATCACGTATCGGTAGAACTTCTTCACTTCTTTCCGAATACGTGCACGGTCGAGCCGAGCAGTCATTGAAGACCGCAACTCGTCGTAGATCGGGAGTTCCTCAAAAGCCGCTGCTTGTCGGGTTTTGTCGTAGAGACGGCCAGTAGTGGTGTCGATGAGCACACGTGGCATGTCGCGGATAGTCTCCTCGACCACCTCTTGTATCGTGACAGTTGCATCGACGTACTGATTACGACGTTCTGCCCACAACCAATCAAATCCACGTTTCGCCTGCAAGATTGACAGAATGGCTTACTGCGAATTTGTAGATCGGGAGATTGCTCGAGCTTCGAGAGCATAATCCTGAATGCCTCGAACGCTTCACCATGATGCCCCATGCCGTGTAATGCAGCATGCTTCCCCCCATAACCTCTGTAGGATGATGGGTTGAGCTCGATAACCTGGGTAGTATGTATGGATCAATGAGACCCGTTTGATGTGACGTGAAATACAATCTATACCTCATTGCTGTGCTTAAGAAGAATATCATTGACGTTCGTTGGATCAAGTGAAAGCGCGGTCGAGTAATATCCAAAAGCCTCCCCATGCTTCTGAGAGTCCCTAGCGGTGTCTCCCAGCTTCTCCAGCTTCTCGACGCAGCGTCCTCGGAAATCTAGGTGAGGTGTTTGAATTAGCAGCTGGTTACGTCGTGGTTATAACCACCCACCGCGTTCCCATTGTACTCGCTCATCGTGCAAACCCGTGTCCTCCAGTGGCGCATTCTGCAACTGTCGAAAACACTTGACAGCCTCCATGGAGCAACCATCCCTTTCGAGAATGTCGCAAATGACACGGTAAACGACAAACTTCGAAACCCCGAACTAAAACCAAACGAACATCACTATCCACAATGGAACTTATCGCTGAAAGCGTACCTTGACCGCAGCTCTCAATGCTTCGTCGGCCGAGCCACGAATCAAAATTGCGCCAGCCCACTTCACCAGTACGGTATGCGGGGTTAAAGGGCCGAGTAACAACGCAGTAGAGTAAGCTGCAACTGCTTCGTCCTGTTTTCCGGCGTTCGATGCCTCGTCTCCCACTCTCTCCAGCGTCGTCACGCATCGGTGCGTAAACTCTGATGGCAACAGATGAATACTCTCTCCTAATGCACAACGCCGAAACTCACCGGAAAGCCAGTCCATGATTAACTTGTTGGCTCCCATATCCTCGTTTACGGTATTCGCGATCTCGAGAAGACATTCCGCAGCACCACGTATGTGACCTTGTGCATACAGAGATTCGCATTGATGCTTCTGCTCGTGTGCATGGTTGATCCGAGTGAGACCATCGGCTTTGCGTTGAGCGTCGGCAAGTTGGACGAGGAGTGCATTTGAGCTTTCGTCACGTGTGCGAAGATAGGCACGAAGGGAGTTGTTGGTTCTGTTGAGGCTATCCTTTTCGTTACGAAGCTCGTAGACAACCTTGTTGAGAGTCTCTATTTTTTGGCCTGAGGAATATGAGTAACAGAAAGACTATCAAGGAAGTGCGAGCGAGCGAGACAATAAACGCACTTGAGCTCGTTTCCTGCGTATGAAGGTCTGCACGAAGTGACCGGATCATCTCGTTCAAGCTATCCTTTTGTTCATTAGCTGCGCATTGACATTTGGCGAGCTCGTTGCGCAGTTCTCGGACCATTTTCTCGAGAGGCGCGATTTTGCTATCTGGTAGACGCGAATCAATGGAATATGAGTCAGGGTATCGGGGGACATACTCGAGCTCTCCTCCTGGACGTGTAGGGACTTGATGGTTTCCTCGAAATTCGGTATTTCTCCGTCTGATGGACACGGACGTCAGAAACCAGGATCAGGGTGCAAATAAACATACTTGGACTGTTGTCAACTTTTTCAACCACTTTGTTCCGGACTTCCGGCATGCGGGGGGTCTACAACGGCAAATAGAGCGGTTTGCGATTACCATTTTTAAGCAGGAACACTTACATTGTCAGAAGGAAAGATGTCACAGAGTGCCCGAAGGGTGATTTTCTCGTCTCCGCTGGTCACCAGGACGTAGTTTGATGACATAGTCATGGACCAGATGTCATGAGTGTACGCGATGACAGACCCGATTTGCTCTCGGGTCGTTGTGTTCCAAAACGACACCAATGGACCAGCGGAGGCTGCGATGAATGTGCCGTTGCTTGCCAGAGCGACGCACCTGGCATTGCTGCTGCCGTGGATTTGCCATCGAGAGAGAGATCTTGGCGGACACGTCGACATGGTGGATGTAGCCGTCCTGTGATAAGGCGAAGAGTTCCCTGCTATTGCTGGCCCAGGCGAGGGACTGATTGAATGACAAGTTGACTTGGACCGGGAACTCGACGAAGAGGCTGCCATTCTGACTGTCATAGACCCGAACGGAGTCATGATCCCTTGTGGCAGTGGCTATGAGGCGTCCGTCGGGTGAAAACTTGACTGCCACCACACAGTCGTTGTGTTTCAAAGGGCCTAGCAGTCGCTCGCCAGTCGACAGCGACCGGACGCAAGCAGTACCGTCATCTGACCCAGTCGCGATTTTCGTCGCATCTGGCGAGACGTCAACCGCACGCACCCAATCGCTGTGTCCTTTGAACTCGGTCACTTTTGAGTGACTCTCTGCATTCCACACAGTCACCAAGCCACCTTTCGTCCCACTGACGATCAACTTTTCATCTCGTGACACTGCGATGTCAAGAACAGCATCCCCCACATCCACTGACATCCCCACCTCCTTGCCATCCTCGATCCGCGAACGTCGAATCTTTCCTTCATCGCCGCCGCTTACGATGTACTTCCCATCAACGAGGAGCGCGACTGAATGTATGTCATCTCGACCATCGATTACGATTGCTTCTGCTCTTGTTCGGTGAACGATACTGGAAGAGGAACTATTTTCGCTCGACTCTTGTGTTCTCATCAGTATCGTCCTTTCAATTCTTCCGCCCAGTGCTCACCATTCTTTCGCCTGAAATGTATATTGGGAAACATACCCGGCTAGGTATCAAATTGATGGAATGAGGGATGCTTGGTGGTTTGATAATTCGCCGTACGCCGTTGTCGCCTGGTATATACGTGTCTCACCCCTTGTCCTGGGGCCTGGGGCCTGAGGGCTTGCTCTGATCGAAATGGGCGCTTTATCCGGCGCTCTTAGTGTCGCCACTGTGTAACCTGCGAGTTGTCGATAGGGAAATCACGCTCGAAGCTATTTCGAACCGGTAGCAATGACGAAAGGAGCTGTACAACGGCTATCGATCTGAAGGAGGGTGACTCAGACGCAACGTACTTACGTGTGACTAAGCCCTTGGCTAGCCGATCTCCTTCTGGCCAGATCGAGTCGACCAGGTTCGGAATGTATCCGGTCAAACTCGCTCATGATGCGGCCCAAGCTGATCGCACATGCCTTGAAGTAAAGCACATCGCCACTGATTGACCTCAAGAACAATCCCTCGGCAGAAGCAACGGCCAACGTAGCCAGTGCCCCTGCTACACTTTTCGCAAGTATCGTTTCTCTTCGCAACTACCATCCAGGCCATAACCAACATTCCACTGGTCGTAGCTTCCCATCTCAAGTTCCAGCCTGAGAGAAGAATGTGTCCTCTCCTCGATGTCCTTCCCAGTAGATGCTGCTTCGGAGCTAGACGGCCGCCATCTTGCGAGTTACGAATGTTAGTTATGTAACTCGTAGTGTTCCCAGCATTGCCCGCTCACTCAACTTCGATCATTTCAACAGGAATGAATCGATTCAATCACCGTCGTTTGCTCCGCCCAATGTCCGAACTCGACGAGGAAATCACCGTCTACCTCCATGAAGTACAACTCCATCCCCGCGGTCCAACCTCAAGATCTTGTTCCCATACCCCACCACCAGTTCCGCCAGGGAGGGGGTATCCTGATCGAGTTTCGTTCCTGAACAACCTTGCCTACTTCTCCAATGTTCGATTCAAGCACTCAGGTTCACGGGCACCCCTCGCCTGGGCCGCTTCTCTTTCTGATAATAACCTGCAAGAAAAACGAGGCGAATGCAAGGCTGTCGCTGAAATAGCGGCGCCAGGTGCTAGCATGCCTGAATTGTCAACATGGATGTGGACGCCACAAGCTTTTCGACCGCTGACTCGCACTCGTTGTGTGAAACAGCGACGGCGCAGATGACTCATTCGTCACGGGTGGTGTATGCGACCGGTGTCACGATAAACTTGGACTCGTAACGTTTGGGGTTTCCAGCACCATAACTGCAGCACCCTGCGAGTGTTTGTCAGCACCACGGTATCGCGACCGAGTGTCCAACAAGTCTATAGATGCGACTACGAAGCTAGTCTTTCAGATACATAGGCCTCTGCTCTACACACGTCCACGCTTAAACGCGTCGTAAACAGTCCAACCATACATCAAATCCTTACACATTGTCCCGCCGAGACCTGAGATCCCGGGACAGGCAAGGTTCTGACTTCATTAAACGGGCTGGAGAGGGGAACGGCAACCAAACGACGGGGTAGAAATAGCTGTCTGGAAGCGAACAATGATTAACTTGACGGCGGCGTATGTTCCCATTGTTGCGGTCGCCAGGCACGCGAGGGTGAGGATCACGTTCCAAGTGTTGAAGAGAAAGTGTTTCTTATCTGTAAGAACAAAGGGGACAGTCAACGAACGATATTCAGGATAAGTTCATAGGTTCCACGTACAGCCACGTGCCCATCGGGAAATGTTCTGCCAGCTATCAATTCTTGATGCACGAGGATTGTTGACATCATATGGACGATCCTGTGACATTGCGTCAGCCTGCATGACGTAGCCGAGCATCATAAAGGGTGGGAAAGTGTATGTGAATGCTGCAGAAAATGCGTCAGCGCGGTTCAGACACCAGAGGGAAAATCGTACGGAAGATGCAGACGGCAGCAACAAGGGAGGTGATATTGGTGAACTGGGGGATAGCGGAGCCGATGACGAAAGCGAGTGCCCAGTAAACGATTACCGATACTGCGAAGAGGTACTTTCCGGCCTTGACAGTCAAAGGGGGAGCATGGAATAACTCCATCAGGATGTGTTGGTAGACGACTTTAACGCCGATGTTCCCGTATAACGCAGCGGCAATGAGACCTGCAGCAAGAGTGATTGCATTTGTCGCCGTCTGTAGACTGTAAAGAGAGATGCCCTGATTTGCTGGCTGATCGGAAACCAAAGTTAACCACGTAGATATGCAAATCGGGCAGACAGTATGCTCACGTTGATGACAAATTGGCCTTGGTACGAGTAGACGAACGACCCAAAGAGTATGTACACGATGGAGATGAACACTTGCGCGAAAGCCATGGCCTTCCAGAAATCCATCGGCCGACGCATCTCCGCCATGAACTCGATGAACATCATTCTAGTATAAGCTCCCCATGAGGCCACATTTCAGACTTAGCGAAGGAGGACTTACGCGCCACCATAAACACTTACGATTTGCATGATACCATTAAGTTGGGATTCGAAAGGCTGCTGGGTAATAGCCAAAGTTTGCACTGGCCCCTGCGTGACTCCATAAGCAGACTCTGCAGCCGAGTAGTTGGGGGGGTTGCGCGCAACAGCAACCATCGTTATGATCAATGTAGCAATGTTAAGCCAAATGGAAATGTTTGCAACCCAACCAAACTTTTGCAATGTTCTGATCTGACCCAAAATCATGCCTGCGAAGGAGTGAGTTCATTATTGTTTGGAAGCTATGAACATGACCGACCAGCTAGCATCCAGACGATGCTACAAACACTGAAGCAAAGCTGGATTCATAAGGAATCTGTGAATCATGTGCGTGGTAGCAGTGCCAATCCATACCTTGAAATGTGTTATCTGCGAAAGACCCTGACCGTTGGCGAGGATGATGAGACCGACAAGAACAATAAGTTGCAACATCTGCAAAGCATTGCACACTGCGAGACAGTCAATGTAATGTGCTTATAAAAAAATGTAAGAGACGTACAGTTTTTGAACCAACTTCCATAGATACGGTAACCAAGGTCGCCAAATGATCTGAGGGGGAAACTGTCCGAATCCAGTTTCAAGAACATATGCCAGAGGAGAAGAGCGCTGTAGGCCGCCATAATACCGAAAACGACGAAACATATAGCACCTGGGACATATCCCACCTGCGAGAATGCAAAAGGCGTAAAGAGCGGACCGAGGACATCTACATGATCGCTGGTCAGATAGGTGCAAACAGTTTGGATGGCCCTGTCGTACCGGTAGTGATGAGGTAGAAGATCGTACCCCAGGTGGCCGTCTTTAGCGAGCTAGAAGCCGCACGATACTCAGCAGGAGTGACTTCAAAAACGACGTCCTCGTCGGATATGCCCTCTTTTTCGTCGACAGAAATGACGGTTTGGTCGCGACCGAGTTGGTCGAGATCGAACAAGTTGGATAGCCAGCCACTCGGAGGACGGTGTCCCCCTTTACGTGCTTCAATAGCCTCCCTGTCCCGTTGTTTCCGGGCATAGTAAAGATATGTTTCAAGATTTGGTGGTAATCCATTGGCGAGAACAGTGTGCTCGGAAGAGACAACATCTTGATTCTCTTTCACGTGCACGCGAGGGTTGTGAGCTTCAACGGCCGCAGGAGGGTGCGCCATGGCAAGACGAGAGGAAGAGTGGGAAAAGGTCGGGAGGGGTCGGGACTGATCATTTTGAGGATGGCACATTCAGCGCCTGCCTGGGCAACTGGTACTTACGCGGTTTGCAAGCGCCGGTGAGAGAAACAACGCAGAGTCGTGGAACCACATCTGTGGCTGCGAGGAGGCAACAAACTGAGAATGAGAATGCTGCGAAGCACATGATACGATGAACGACAAGCCATATCTAGATAGCAACCCATAGGATGATTCAGGCACAGGATTGCTCTTAGATTGATTGTGCGCGCAAGTCTCGGCATAAATTCAAGGGGTTTCGCGGGTGCGGGTTGCCACCGGACGGAATTAAGGTTGATGGATTAAATTTGTGCAGCTCCTAGGAATTAGTATTATCACCATTATGCACGGAGATGGGTGCCTTTCACGCACTGGGTCTTTCATTGTGGATGAGGAGCAATTAGCATGCCCAAGATCGACACACAAAAAGGTGGTAGCATCCAGCGGGACTCCTGGACCGTGACACGGGCGATATGGCACGAATAGCACAGCAATTTGGTGGACGCACGGAAAGCTTCCTGGCTTCAAAACTTTGAAAGATCAAATAAGACTTGACTGACGCTTGAAAGCTTGAAGCTTGAAGCCTTTCTGTCCTGTATTATTTTCAAACTTTCAAAGGTGTTGAAGTTCAACGTTTGTTTGCGATGATGATTTCAGAATTCCCACGCCCCAACAGTCCCGGTGATCACCAAATTCCAATTCGTTGGTGCCGGTGATCCTCGGAGAACACTCGAAACAGTGGCGAGGCCAGGTCATGCAGGAACTCTCAGATGGCAAGAGACCAGGTACATATCGCTTGCATTCTGTCACCTGAGGTAGTGATGGCCTCTCAGCGGATGCTTTCTTGGTCGATCGATCGGCGGAAACAAAGATTGTCACTTTTGGACATCGGACCAGTCTGACTCGGACCAGACGGATCTTACTTGGCTTCTCGGATCGCGGTGATGATATCATGTTCTACCATAAACAAATGTCTTCGGATAAGCTGTTCTATATCACCTCCAAGATACCGTGTTATCTGGTCAATGTGTTTCTGATCCAAATATGAAATCCGACGAGTGAACATCACTTTTGGACTGACCAGTCTGACCAGATGGATCCCACTTGGCTTCTCGGATCGTGATGATGAAGCTCTACCATAAACAAATGTCCTCGGATAAGCTGTTCTATATCACCTCCAAGGTACCGTGTTATCAATGTGCTTCCGATCCAAATACGAAATTCGACAAGTGAACATTGATCAGAGGCCGTGCATTCCAGAAATAGCACTGTTCATCATACTGAATGGACGCTCTCGTGATTCCGATTCTGATAATAATTGAGGAAGTGAACACTCGATACGCTAGAGTACTACACTGGTGACACACTGAATACAATACGAGAAAAAAAGTGCGACATATGTAAGTATCCGTCAACCGTGGTCTTGGGTGTCCTTACGACACGAAACATAATAAACGACGAGTATATGTACGTTGAACGACGAATGGCAAGTAGCAGAAAACCCATGTTTACCCCTTGACACCTCTCCCAAAGAGACAGGACGGACTTTAGAGACCACATGCCTCGAGACGCTTGCGGAAGATCTTTTGGAAGCCAGGGACATGGTCGAAGTCCATGAGGGTGTAGTGTTGCCCGGGGACGTCAGTATACGAGGTCTCGCCACGGCTGAAGCCTGCCCAAGGCTTAAGTTGGTTGTTCAGCCAGTCCTCTTTGCTGCCACGGAGCGGGATGGCGTAGAAGACATCGAGCGATGCTGAAATCATACATGTCAGCACAATCAGGATGGACGAGGAAAGACGATCGACTCACAAACTGAGCCACTAGGTTCGTATGTCTTACCGCACTCGATCAGGGAACCGGCGATGTCCACCCAGTGGTCGAGCCCCTCAGGTGTAAGCTGGAGTTCGAGGAGACGCTCGGGAGGAGACAACTTCCAAACGGCGTCGAGTTGTTCCTTGCGCGTGAGTGGCCTCAATGCCGGCGCAAGGTCGTTGGCATCTTGCTTGCTCACGAGACCAAGGAAATACGAGAGGTTGAGCATACCCCCTGTCCAGTCGATCTCGTGCATACGGTCGGCGATGTGAGGAGGAATGTTAATGAGACCAGTGAACTTGACTTCATCGCCCATGGCTTCGAGGCGCTTGGCAACCTCGAAGGCGACGACACCACCATACGAATAACCAGCGATGGCATAGGGACCGTGAGGCTGCGTCCGCTTGACGCCTGCAACGTAAGAAGACACCATCTCATCCATAGAACTGAAGAACGGGTGCCCGGGTTCGAAACCCCGCGCTCGGAACGCGTAGAAGGGCCGCTCATTCTGGAAGTACTTGGCGAGGTTGACGAAAATGAGGACCTCGCCGACACCAGGATGAACCATAAAGATGGGTGTCTTGTTGCCGGTGAGGTTGAGGGGAACGATGGGATCGTACTCTTCGGTGCTCGTGTCCTTGGAGATCAAGGAGTCAACGTATTTCGCCAAGCTGGAGACGACGGGGTGCTTGAGGATCTGGATCGTGGGGATCTCAGCCAACTCAAACGCAGACTCTCCCTCGCGCTTAAGTCTGATAACATCGATAGAGGTACCACCGAGTTCGAAGAAGTTCTCGCCAGCGGATATATCACTGACGTTGACGTTGAAGATATCAGCGAAGATACCAGCCAACGTCTTCTCAGTCTCGGTGGAAGGGGTGATGAAGTGGGCACCGCGTGCGACGCTCAGCAACTCCTCTGCGCGGGCAATATGCTTAGCAAGTCCACCCTGCTTGAATTGGTTGACGAGACGAGCCCTAGAGAGCTTTCCAAGAGTAGTCTTCTCCATTTGATGCACGGGGATAGGGACAATGAGCTGGGGTGGGAGAGTGACCATCTTCACAGAGATATCGCGGAGGGTGCGATGCGTAGCAAAGAGCTTGGCAGGAGCATCTTCGCCGTTAAGGTCGAATGTCGGCGAGTAGAAAACAACGAAACCTTCGGTCTCCTGACCGGGCGCACGGTAGGGTGCAGCAGCCAGGAAGGAGTGAGTGACACCCTCGACGGTCTGCAGGTGAGTTTCCAGTTCCGGAATACCGTAAGAGACACCGTGGACGATGACGGTGTCCTTCATACGCCCGCTCAGCCTCATCTTGCCGTTTTCGACGATTCCGACATCACCAGTGCGGTACCAACCACCCTCGACGAAGCTGGAAGACGTTGCTTGCGGGTTGTTGTAATACCGAACAAAGATCATTGGACCGCGGACTTGGAGTTCTCCGCTCTGACCATCAGGGCGAGGTGTAACACCATCTTCCGGATTCACGATGCGCATCTCGCACTCGCCGATGGGCGTGCCGAGCTCCAAGAACTCGTACGCGGGAGGTGTGGTCAGCACGTTAATAGGGTCATAGATGCATCCAGCGCTGAAATAATCCACTTAGGTCGCAAATATCACGATGCAAACCAGGAACTTACCAGGTCTCCGTCATACCGAAGCCGGCAGAGATGACGAATGAAGCATCGCCATTCTTCGCGAGGTTCTTCAGGGTTCTGCTGAAAGCGACAGCAGTACGGCTGACAACTGCTTCACCACCACTGTTAACGCGTCTGAGGGAAGCAAGGTTGAATGTGCCGAAGAGGTCGTTGCGTTTCTCGAGGTCGCGTGTAAGCTTAGCGAGCAAGAAGTTGGGTGCGAAGGAAACTTCGATTGACTAAGTGTAGATCGAGGTGGAACGACAGTCAGACGTATGAAACCTGGAATGACACTAATCACGAACCTTTTCCTCGATCAAACGAAGGTATCGCAAGGGATCAGAGAGGATGGCGGACGCGTGGACGTGCAGCTGCGAAGCACCATATAGAAGTGGCGTGATGTGCATTTCGAGTGATCCAGCGACGTGGTCGAATCCAACCCCTGGTTCGGCGTCAGCACACAATCCTATGAACAATGATGAAACACACAGTTCATGATCTTGGATCGTGAAGTAAGACCATAGCTCTGGCCCTTGGCATGACATGCGGCGAGGATAGTGCGGTGCGTGTGCACGACGGCCTTTGAGAAACCAGTCGAGCCAGAAGTCAAGAAAAGGATGGCTTCGTCGTCAGGCTTGGGTTGGTGGACAATAAAGTCCCCGTCCAAGTTCTCGGCTGAAGCTTTGACCTCGGAGAGCAAGTGGATGTCGATGCCGGAGATTGACTGGAGTTGGTCAACGCCGCTCTCGTTCGTCAACCAGGTTGCCGAAGAGAAAAGATTCTTGATGTGAGCGACGTGACCCTCCTTGTGGGTCTGCTGAGCACTCAAGGCGGGTTGCAAGCAAGGCACGTAACCAGCGAGTAGACATGCCCAAACAGCAGCCATGTTGTCTTCATGTTCAGTGAGGTAAACGACAACGACTGAGCCAGCGGGCTTGCCCCAGGCTCGGATAGCCTTTGCTAGGGAGAGGGCGTATTGACTAAACTCGCTGAACGTCTTGGTGTGGATAGAAGAGTCATGGGCGGAGGAGGTGATGAAGCCGAGCTCGTGATTAGGATATTGATGGACAGCTCGGGAGAGAACATCGAGCAGGCTTTTCGGGACGGTTGAGTTTGAGATAGAAGTCTTCAAATCATGAATGGCATTAACAGGGGCAATGGGAGAAGAAACAGCGACGGGAGCCATGGGTAGTACTGGAGGTCTAAGGGTGGGCTGAGCCGATGTCCGGGGGATTTGGGAGATGTGTATCGAGTCTGCTAGAAGCCTCGTCCTTTATACGTTACGGAAGGTGGATCGGATCACCTTCGCCACGCAAGCCCCCGAACGGGCATGGCTGTGTGGACGACTCTCGTTGGAGCATCCGGTGAGTTACGTCTCCAGATCTGGGAAGATCAAAGCTCCGCTCACTCTCCGTAGTTCGCATGCGGCGCCGATCGAAGATTGTAGCAGCAATGCACAACGGGCCGTGCCTGTGATACCGCTTGAGCCGGGCGCTGCTTGGCAACGATCGATGATAAGGTGGAGTCCCTAGTGGAAGAAGACAGGCGCGCTGAGCATCCTAAAGCGTGTCATCGGGGCAAACGAACAAGAGTCCAATGGACTAACCCAGACTAACCCACTATAGTAAATGAACTCCCGTTCAGCGTCGCTGATCGGCAACAACTGTTTTAGCCGGTTTGGCTGAGCAGGTGAACCAGCTCAGGTTCGTCGGTGGCACATGCAACTTCAGCATCGCATTACTCAGCCTCGCGCTCGGTGAAAACCTAAGATATGATGATCTGATGAGTATTCGTCGGCGCGAGGGCCGTAGTCCAGTTGCCCATTGCGAGATCCCAAGTAACGCCGCCAGATTACCCTTCCTCGACCGGCCTCCGGCGGCACGGGGCAGACCTGCGCCGACATTAGTCGCCAAGTCACCGCTCGGTATGACTCCTCCATTGCCGGTTGTCTTTTTATAAGTTAGGCTGTAGCGAGCAGCGACCGGGGCGAGTCACTTACTATGTGCATGAATCATCGACCGGTTTGATCGATCGGAGCCACACAACAATCGCCAACAAGGATTGAAATCTCAAGTTGTTCGCATTGAACTCGAACGTCGCCGGCGGGTCGTTCGCCGTACACTCGCTATGAAACACAAGACGACTAGCAAAAGTGCCTCTTGCATTCTGCCCTCAGTTTCATGTGTTGCTGTTAAAATAATCTAGCTGTGTATGCGGAGGAAGGAATTCCGTCGGTGTGCCCCCATTGAAATTGCTGCGAGAACCACTGATGTGCAAGTCTCGATCATGAAGTGTCTCCCAGCCCGTGGAGATTAGTACATGCGAGATGTTGCACAGGTCTGACTCTCAGTTTCATCCTGAACGTATTGTCACGATGCTCCCCCTGCCAAGTACACATCGAAGCCAATGGCCAAGGCGCTTGGCGTGCAGTCGTATGATCCATGGTGAGGAGGTGCCGCTCAATCGATTCTGCCCGGCGGCCGGGCACGTGCTTCGTAATCCGTGAAGTCTGGTACAATGTAGCGCCGTCTTACTGTGAAGCGCGATCCTACTTAGTGGATGCGTGCTAGACAACAAATACGGCAGGATCCGTGATTAGCGCCCGACATCGAGGCGTGGCTCGAACCTTCAAGTTGTTGCCATGCAAAGTTCTGCATCACCCGACGGAATATCCTTCGCACTGCTTGGACCACCCACCGAAACGAGCGCGATGTAGCGTGCAAAGTTCCGCACCACCCGACAGATTATCCTTCGCACTGCTTGGACCACCCACCGAAACGAGCACGATGTAGGCAATCAGACTTCCATATCCCCTACACTTTAGGGGAATTACTGATCATCCGTCAGCTTTACAAGCCTTCAATGAACGCGCGACGTTCAACTAGCCGAACAGACGGGACAACCTTGCGTTTCCGCGCAGGCTTGAAGCTTAAATTGTGGATGGTGTGCGCACACTGCCTTGCATCTGCGGCTGCAAATGTCCGCTGATCCTCATTGCTTGCGCCATGTGCTCTAGTTTGTTAGGCGAAGCATTTCTGCACAAAAGTAACTTGAATTCCCTGCCACATGTGTGACCGTGCGGGGGTAGGTCGTATCATGCATAGTGCCCTTTTGCGGAATATTGAGGAACCAGCCGGTGAGTCAAGGGTCCGGTGGCTAAGGCGCTGACGACTGGAAATCCCATCAGAATGTTGGCGACGGCCTAGGCTGTGTAGGTCGCATGTGATGTTGCATCCGAGTCGCTTACCTACAGTTAATCCACCAAATGGGTCAGAAAAAACCGCTCTTCTTTGGCTCCGAAGGTCATCTACTTACACAATCTTACTTCAAGAAGAACCATACGCGTATAACCATCGAACCGCACCAGTCGCCGTTGCTAGGAACGAAAACAGAGGTTGGTTGTAGTTTTGCTTACCCCACCTCTATTTTCGGATTCGTCACTTTGTTCCGATTGCTGAATCCCAAACTATGCTCTTCTCAACCTCACTGATCTTTTCTGCGGATCCCCCGCCTGATTTCCCGAAACCGCTATAGTAACAACACAGAGCGAATACTGTGGCTTCAAGGGAAAGCCACGTACACTTTGATCCTGCTGGCTGTTCAGCTTGCTCTACAGGCGGCGTGTTAGATGACCTATGTCTTCCGGCTGAACTCCATTTTTTGTGTCGTTAATCATTATCTTGATGATAGTAATGCGGGTGATCGTTTTAGCGAAGTCGGTGGTTTCGCACCGCCAATCGCGACACGTGTTTCACCGCCTCTCTTCTTGGCCTCTCACTACAGAAGCTCTGAGCGAGCCGCTAGCTCGCAACTACGAAGAAAATGGTGCTCCGATCGACCCAGCATATCACTCGTGGGCGTGGCGGTCCAACTCCACCTACGGCAATAATTTTCGGCCGAGGTTAGATAATAATCGTTCTTTCGCTGTTGGCGTGCTCACTTGTCGCAAGAGCACTTCCAAGCATGACGTCCCCGGGGCTTCTGACATGATCTTGAACCCTCGCGTAGCTTATCCGACTCAGTAACTGTTCTTTCCCCATTTACACATACGGTCAACTCTCTCATAACCCATATCCCTTTGGGCAGCACTGGCAGACAAACCATCATCTCAACAGGGTATGTCTTACAGGGAACACAAGTAGTTCAGAGCTCATACTACAATCTACCCACTGAGGTTCCTAAGCAATTTTTGGCCCTTCGTGTGTTGGATGTCTCCAGAGTGGTATGGGTCATGAGAGAGTTGACTGTATTTCTATCAGCTAGGTAACATGGTGGATCGGATAGCCAACCCAAGACTCGGGTGGATATTTTCTTTGGCACAATCCCTCCATCATTTCCGTTCGCAACAAACAACCAGGGACCAGAAGACGGCCCACACCTTGGCGGCGCTCGAAGGTTTGTAACATCATCTTCGATGGTCTATGAGCTGGTCGTGGGGACTATAGGTGAGTTCTCCACCGCTACCAGGGTCTAACGAGATCTTCAGGGCTAGAAAAGGTTACCTTCTGTGATGATGTCCGTGAAAAAGTACCTGATTCACCATTTTGATCCCCTTGCTTGTGACTTGGGGTGGCGACCTACATCGTTCCTGGCTCCTGTCAGGCTCGTTTTCCAGCGCAAGCAAGGTACGGGCTGCCGCCTCCAAGGAAATTTCGCCGAAAAAAATACCTGCCCTAGGTTTGTCAGCAAAGCTACACCTCTGACCTTATCACCTGCGGTAGGGCGGACAATAGATTCGATCAAGGATCCCAAGTGATCCCGAAATGCCACTGGTACCACATGCGTCCCGTTGGATCATATATCTGGACTATTCAAGTTTAGTGGCTGGTTGTGGTTGTTTTTTTTTACATAAGTTCAGACCACCTACTAGTACAGGAAATAGCATTCGTAATGTCAAGTTTCAAAACAGCCAGTTTGACAACCCAGGGCTTAATAACTATGTCGGCTAGCCTACTAGGAAGCTGTATTAGTACACGTCCATTTGAGTTTTGCCAGCCATCCATACCGTGCAGAATTTAAGTAAGTTGCCGCTATCATATCATGAGTGCGCACGATTCAATTGGCTGATTGACTTCACCAGACTCGGACTGTAACTCCGCCAGGCATTGCCGTAGACCCGATTTAGTTTCGAAATTCTCATGCAGGCAAAGTTCAAACTCCGTGCACACGGCATCCAGCTTGCCGACAATCTCTTGCTAGCTATCTCTGCCAGGGTCGAATTCCTAGCGATATCATAAGCGGGTTGTCGAATTGGCTCTAATACTTAGTTCTGCTTTTTTTGTGTTGTCTACGGATTCCCATTAGATTTATACTCTATTCTGAGTGTCCACGAGTTGGAACAAACATCATGAGTAAGATAGGGAAGTTTCTGGTAGTCACGCTGAATCATATCACTCTGTGCCAAAGTGTCGCGATTACTGAGCCAGAGCGATACATGGTTGCAAGTTACCACTGGCAGAAAGTAACACGATGGTGACGGCAACTGAGTTCCGGTAAAATCGGACCGTGACGCGTGACGCGTTCTACTAGGCCATACAGCGGCTGATGGATATCATGATGCTGTCCGCGTCGGTACGTGCACTGGCAAACAGATTGATCACATCGAAAGGCAGACTGCGGACGGACACAAAGAAAATCCGGAGGCTCCACCAAGCCACCCGACGGTCCCGATATTTAGTTCCCACTCATTGTGTCAGCTTTTCTTTGAGATCGCATTCCTCAGCGGGTATCCTGGTCAGCGGCCTAGCCCCGTAAGCCCGCTTCTTTGTTATCGCCCTGCATTTTTCAGTCATCCCGTATCTTGACTCTTCTGGTCCCCTTTTTTGTACAGATATCACTGCCGCTCGAGTCATTATTCGACGATGCAGGCGCTTAGATTTGAAAAAACAGGTTCGTTCGACGAGCTCGCCCTCCGCACTATCGCGAAGCCCGAGCTTGCTCCAGGCGAGGCCCTCGTCCATGTAAAGGCCGCAGGGATCAACGGGGTGAGCCATCGCCTATTTTCTTGTCCCATTTCCCTCCCCTGTTCCAACCCCCCGGGAATCTGTCATCGCCCCCATCTCATTCCGGGGTGACAAGTGCTGACTTTCTTCCCTATTCGATGTCGGTTTCGTTTCGTCCCCGACGTTCGTGCAAAAAGTCCGATGCAGCAGCCGTTTTGGGCACTTTACCCTTTGTGACATTACCACGCACCCCTGGTCGAGACCTTTCCGGCGAAGTCGTGGAAGCTTTGGATGATGCGGGTGCGCCCGCGAACGAGTGGATTGGTGCACATGTGTGGGGTACCGGCAGCGAGCGAGGGTTCACTTCCGATGGAACGTTTGCAGAGTAAGAACTCCACTTTTCTTTCGATGCGGAGATTGTTTCCGCACAGTGTTCAGACTCGCGTTTCTGACCTGTGTTTCGTTGTTTCGTTCGACTTAGGTTTGTAAAGGTCCCATTGGCTGCGCTGAGTCGCAAGCCCCAGACACTGACTCATATCGAGGCAGCGAGCATGACCCTTCCGTGGCTCTGTGCATGGATCACGGTCGAGACGCTCGCCAACGTCAAGAATGGAGATAATGTCATCATCATCGGTGCGCTGAGTTCTCTTCTCCCGCATGTCTGGCAGCAATACTTACGCTCTACAGGTGCTCGCGGCGGTATTGGTTCCGCTGCAGCACAGCTTTGCAAAGACCGTGGTGCCCACATATTCGGTACCTATACCTCCCTCGCGAATGTGGTCCCACCACCGTACATAACGCCCATCGAGCTCACGTCCAACACGGCTATACGCGATGCAATTGCAAAACAAGGTCTTCACAACAAGGTTGATGTACTGCTCGACTGTGCAGGGTACGAACACCCTTTCAATGACGCACTCTTCACCATGACACCAAATGGCTCCGGTCGTGTGGTGGTGATGGCCGTTCACGCAAAGGATGGCTTGTTCCCAATCAACATGCGCACATTTTACACCAAGGCGTTGACGCTCAGGGGCATGAAGTCGAGCATACTCAACTCCGCCGAAATCAAGGCGTTCCTGGACCTGCTCGCCGAGAAGATCGACAGTGGGGTATTCCAGGGACCACAGGCAGTTAACACTGTTGACATCAGGGACACGCTTGGCGTGACTGGCGCACTGAAAGAGGTATTGACACGGTCATCGCACGCCCGCTCAGTCATTGTCCCGCAGTAGATGAATGAACAGCCCGGTTTTCTCCGAAGAGTTATATACCGATCGCATGTTGTATACACGGTTGTTTGAATAAATTAGTTTCTGATCGTAGCATTATATTGATACTTTTGATAGAATCCCTGTCTCAAAACGCGTTTCGCACTACTGTCAATCCTTAACGCTCTCCTCACGAGGTGAGGTCGATTCGTGAGGTCCTTCGTCGCACAAGATGCCATTCACACCCAGATTGACGTTTCTACAAGCACACCTGGGTGAGAGGACTGTCGCAAGTTTCTATTGGCGCGTAAAACACTCACCTTATTAATGCAGCCCCCCAAATCGTCAAGAAACCAGCTGGGACTGCCGCGAGGAAGACACAATCCAGCTATGCTCCACACGTTTCGGTTTACTCCAACACCCTCAGAAATAAGTGAAAGGTACCCACCGATTTTACATACGCATGGATGACGCTGGGCCGCGCGGTCGAGGACACCGCGGAGTAGACCGCGGCAACACTGGTCGTGATGGGACCTGGGTCGACGTCGGGGGCATACATAGCCAGGTTGTGGCGGAGTTGACTGTCGAAGACCACCCCTGAGCTGGAAAAGGTCTTAGATTAGTACATGCGGTGCGCGAGAATGGGTACGTTTCTGCACATACATCGTCACACCGATGAAGCCACCGAGAATCTGCATGACCGTTGCGATGGCGTTGGATACAGACACAGTTTCTAGATCAGAATGCGCTTGGACTGAGGGAAAGGTGTGATCAGGTACTTGTTATTTCCTCTTTCGATCTGTACTCACGTACTGTGAACGAGTTCTGCGAAGTTGTGCCTAGTGCGTCATTCTTCAGGGTCAACCTGATAAATGAATTCATACGGGCGCTCACCAACTCCTATACCATATAGAATCTGGTACATGATGAGCCTCGTAGAGGATGTGTTCTCCGTGACAGAGAAGAGGAGTCCACCAGAGATACAGCAGAACCTAGCAACCACACGCTGAGTAGAATGTCGAACATCGTAAGCGATAACATACACGGGGCTACCAACCAGAATGCCCCAATAGTGTCCAGTTCGTGACAGGATCATGGCTGAGCCTGTCGTGGTTATCACCACGGACAGGAAAAACGGCAACATGTCAACCCCAGAACGAATTGCGCTGTGATCGTATACGGCTTGATAGAGCAAAGGGATATAACTTGGCGTGGGTCGGAAGGACGCTTCTATAGGGAGATTGTGCACGCACTAGGTCAACATCAATGTGTTGAACATCGTAAAGAAGACGACAATGCAAGCTCCTATTCTGTGTTGCGGTCAGCGCTACGCATGCGGATCGTATCCGGTGGCCTTACTGAGAACGCCTCGCGATAACTCTCAGGGGAAAAATCCCCCCATCGCCTTTGTGACGCTCCCATAGAAGCAGACAGGTCAAGAGTAGGATGCATACACACAGAAGCTGTGCGAATCAGAGAGAGCACCCATCATGGAAGGACGAAAATGACCATACAGTGATCACAACTGGCGAGTTCCACCCATTTCTGCTACCCAACGAAAGTGACAGGAGGAGAACCACCATGGCCGCAAGACAGAGGAAGCAGCCTAGTTGGGCAAATTGTGATCGAAGCACGCTACAATTCGAGTAATTATTACCTATCCAATCCATGAAAATAAAGGCTTTGATCGTTGTCGTCTTCGCGGGCCCTGCCAACGGTTTGTAAAGTGGCAGCCTGAGAGCGATTACCCAACAAGCTAACGTCCCCAACGGCAGATTGATATCTGAAAAGGTAACATGAGTTGATATCTACAAATCACTGACCTCCTCACAGAAGCACCAGCGCCCTGGGACAAAAAAATGTTATTTCAAGAGCATAGCTCATGTTCCAAGCCTTACAAGAGAGGTGTGTTGTAAACGCGCCTGAAGTCCGAAATAGGGTAAACGTCTAACATATAAGGATAATTGACAACTTACCTCCTAATAAGGGCCCCATGACGCTCGACAGGCTAAATACCGCGCCGATGGCCCCAAAGACAATGGCTCGGTATCGAATCTCGGTGCTCTGTCCAAGGACGCGTGAATCCAGCGTAGTCCGTGTGTCAAAAGACGCACCTCGGCCATGATTGTCAGGACAGAGACACAAATGCCAGCAGCACCGATTCCAGCGAATACGCGTCCGAAAATGAGAAAATCGGCTAATGGCGCTATACCGCAGAAGAGCGAGCCAAGCTCAAAGAAGGCTATGGCAATCAAATAGACCCTTGAGAGTGCAGGCACGCCGACTATGAGAGGCGCCCCAAAGATCGAGACCCGAAACGTCTACCCACCATTTGGTTGGGAAAATGGTCAACGCCTGTCCATACATCGGCGTAAATGCCACTATAGCGAGGAGGTATCCGCCAATGATCCACGTCACATCCTGTAGTGCATTGAAATCCGAAACGATCACGGGGAGCGCGGTTGCAACAATGGTTTGGTCAAGGGCAATAAGTGCGACACTCAACAACAGCGCAAAGACGAGCAGGAGGGGGGGTTTTCCGAACAGCAGACGGCTCTCGTCCATGCTAGCTACTAACCGCAAGTTTTCAGGAGCTGGGGGACAAAATGTCAGTGGTGCTTCAATTCTCTTCTCCATGTTTATGTATTATCCAAAGCGAGTGACATGCTTACCAGACCTTAGGTAGAGGGAAACCTGTGTTCGCACGTCAAGAGCGGTCAGGTCACGACGTGCACAGCAGGTGTCCGGGACTCCAAAGCCGTATCCGCGGAGTCTCTATCTCGCAGCGAGCGACATCTTGGACGGTCGACGACTCGACCATCATCGGGTTCAGAACTCGAGGGGATTCAACTCGCACGATTCATTACCCCGACAGTTAAGTACCTTGCTTGCGAAGGCTTCCTAGAATGTCAGCAAGGCCGCACGCCGACTGTAGTAGCGTAATTCATTCCCCATATATTGCGGCGCCGTCTCTCTTCCCCTGAGTCACTATACGGCAATGCTGATTGATAAAGATGGACTCCAAGTTCACTTACGATCTCAGATTGCAAGAAAACCTTCTACCGGTGTTACTTAGCACTGCTATTGGGAAGGTAGGTGTTGAGAAGCCTTCTTGTATGGCCGGTTTGAGAGGTGGCAGTGGCACCTGGTAATACATACCGTATCGTTCTTCAATCATGTCACGGCACGATGTTTTTCATTTCACACGATCAAATTAGAAGGCTTCTCATGCCGCCCCATGCTGGACCGGGGTCACCGGGATGGGCTGCTCCCGCTCTCTGGATATGACGCTACAGACGCACATTTATTCCCACCGCGTTTTCTGTCCACCGCGCGCCGCGCTTTGTCGTCTCGCGCCGCGTTTTTTGTTTCACCGCGTTTTTTGTCCCCGTTGCATGGGGG